>OY998240.1:72221758-72427850 GCA_963922005.1 Cornus suecica | reverse complement strand
GTTGAGGCAATCAGAACTCATTCGTGTGAGTTGAGTTCTCTCTCGCACAAATCGTCTGATTCTATTCCACATGTTCAAAAAAGACGAAGATTCATTCATTTTGAACCGGTTGAACTCCGTCACCAGTTCTGGCACACCCGCACCCTACGGAAACGAAGAATATTATCGGGCCTACTATTCGGCCGATGATTATTATTTTTCGGAGCCCTACGGATACGAAGAATATTATCGGCCCTACCATTCGCCCGATGATTATTTTTCTTACGGAGAAGAATAATATAATCGACCCTGCTACTTGAGGGGTGATGAATATTTTTAGGAGCGAACATTCCCAAAGTGTACTGTGGCATGCTAGTATGACATGGAGGATGGCATAGTGACATTTTTGTAAATAAGCCCAACTTTGGAAGTAGAACTTAGAGGTGTTGAAAAATTATAGGAATTAAATTGAAGCAACCATAGGACCCAAGAAGATAATCCGTCAAAGAAGATTTGGATTTGGAGGTCAAGAAAATTAAAAAAAAAAGTTATTATGACTCATTTAGCATGGCTAATGTTTGTTCTGGTCACAAGGCTGTGGGTATTTTCTGCATATATTAGGAAGGGTGTGTCCCTGACTCCCGTGGGCATCAAACCACTTAGCAAGGTCGTGGCAAGCCTTGGTTAAGGCACGTATGGGGAAGCTTGTTGGCATGTGTTTGACATGATTCGATAGCACGGTTGGTGATGATGGCTCGATGACACAATGGGCAACATGTTGGAGCACGTATGGTTTGGCAAGTTATGTGTGCATGCCCACGAGTGTGTCAACTTGCCTTTGGCAAGGTGATGCCTTAGGTTGGCATGCACTTGGCTTGGCAAGTCATGTGCACACCAATTTTTGGCTAGGCCAACTTGCCCTTGGGGTAAGGTTGTGACACGGAAGCAAGCAAGGGTTGGTGCTTACAGATTCAAGACATAGGCATGGCGCAACATGCCTATGTGTCAGGGCATTGACAAGACCAAGACAAGGCATGGCGCAGTGCATGCTAGCTAGTGAAGGCACTTGGGTCAAGCTTAGCAAGTTTATGTGATCTCATGTGCGCGAAGGCATGAGAGGGTTGAGGCATTGACATTGGCTCAGCAAATGAAAATATTGTACACTATTAGCACATGTTTGACATAGAGATGGCTTATGGTGGTGCAACTTAGCTCAAACACTTGGGCAAAGCAAGTCTAGTCAAGACAAGGGTTGGTTCAGACAAGGCAGTTGATGCAGTTTAGACACTCAACCGAATGCCACCACTAAAGAGATATGTGGCATTGCAGGAGAATGCCACAACAGCCTCACAATTTGGTGTAAAACTGTATTGTTGGTGTTGACAGCCTTTGATTGGTGTCAACACAACTAAGGTAGATGGGGTTGTCATCCACATCAGATAAGCAATTTTGTGTTTGTGCCTATATAGGCTGTTGTATAGCATTTGTATAGGCATTAAGAGAGTTTCAGAGAAAGTGTTGGTATAATGTTGTAGTGTGGCCTATGAGTGATATTTTCCTTGTACTATTGTGTGATAATAGTGAAGGTTGGGGAACCATTATTTATGATTGCCTGTAAATTCATGGGTGTTATTATTTATACTGCATTACATATATAATTGTGTGTGTGCGGTGCAAACACTTAGTGCAATGCCAAAACACAAGTGTGGGAGTGGCTGAACCAAGTCAGAGTGTGTGTGTCATTGTGTCTGATTTGGTGCCATCATAGGGCCGAAAATTACTTGGTGAAAATTGACCCATGTGACTGTAGTTATGATCTATGTTTATTACACCAAGTGACATTATTAATAAAATTTTGTCTTAAATATCCTATTCAAAGATTTTTTTGTGTCAATATGTTATGTCATTTTTAACATATAATAGAAGAATATTCAAGGTGGTTGTGCAAAAATTTATTAAGGATTAATTTCAAGAAACCCTCATATATTATCCAGTTTAATCAACTAACCCCCAGTGTGTCCACTTTGCCCCATATACTGTTCAATTTCATCATTATGCCCCCTCACCTCACATTTTGAGTCAAAATGTCTAAACTACCCTCAATAGTATAAGAAGGTTTAGTGAAATCAACCATTTAAAAAAATTATTTTTCGAAAATCAATTTTATTTTTCGCAAAAATTATAAATTCAAAAATGTATATATATTTTTCGCAAAAAAAATATTTTTTGGAGGGAGTATATTATTTCCAAAATATGAATTATTTCGGAAAAAATAATATATATTTTTTGCGAAAAAATTATTTTTCAGAAAAAAATCATATTTTGGAACATAATAGTATATATATTTTTCGCAAAAAAATTATTTTTCGGAAAAGATCATCTTTTGGAACATAATAGTATATATTTTTTGCAAAAAAATTATTTTTCGGAAAAGATCATCTTTTGGAACATAATATATATTTTTCGCAAAAAAAATCATATTTTGAAACATAATAAATAATTTTTTGAAATTTTTTTCAGAAAAAAATCATATTTTGGAACATAATATATATTTTTCGGGAAAAAAATCATATTTTGGAACATAATGGGTCCGTTTGGATACAAAGAAAATATTTTTTACTGTTCACCTAGTTAAAAAATAAAACACGTTTGGCAAACGCATTTACTCTTCACTTTTTTTTTCCTAAGAAAGCTATTTTCTGTGAATAGTGTGTAAAAGTGGTGAAATAACCAAATACAACTTCTAGTTGTTTTTTGAGTTTTTTCACTGTTTAGGGTACCACCTCCGCCACACCGCCGCCACTGCCGCCGCCACCAACCACCACCACCCCCCGCCACCGGTCGTCGCCGCCGGCCCCCACCACCTCCGGTCGCCACCGGCGTCGGGCCCCACCGCCGCCGCCGGCCACCAATACCATTTTATTTTTCAATACAAATTTTCATCCAAACGCTTTTTTGTTTTTAGTTTTTTGCTGAAAAAAATAAAGACAAATACAAAAACAGTTTTTATATTTGAAGACAGAAAACAAATAGAAAAAACAGGCTTTCCAAACTCACCCAATATATATTTTTTGCAAAAAAAATATTTTTCGGAAAAAATTCATATTTTGGAATATAATATATACTTTTTCGCAAAAAAATTATTTTTCGGGAAAAAAATCATATTTTGGAACATAATATATATTTTTCGCAAAACAAATAATTTTCGGAAAATGTCATATTTTCGGAAATATATATATATTTTTTGAAATTTATAGTTTTTACGAAAAATATAATTTATTTTCGAAAAATAATTTTTTTATGGGTTGATTTCACTAAACCCCCTTATACTATTAAGGGAGGGTAGTTTAGACATTTTAACTCAAAATGTGAGGATGATGGGGCATAATGATGAAATTGGATAGTATAGGGGGCAAAGTTGACACAATAGGAGTTAGTTGATTAAATTGAATAGTATATGAGGCTTTCTTGAAGTAAACCCTTTTATTAATCATCTAACTCTAAGATAATAAGAGGATGTCATTAAGATCATGTGTCAAACCTCATAGATACAAAGTATAATTAATGATAAATATGGTCTCTATAAGTAATTGAACTAAACCTCATGAAAGGTCAATCTATTTTACGTTATAAATCAATATAAGTTAATTAGTTAGCTAAGATTAATATTTAATGGGTTTATTTCAAGAAGCCCCCAATGCTATTCAATTTAATCAACTAATCCCTACTGTATTCACTTTACCCCCTATACTATCCAATTTCATCACTATGCCTTGAAGTGACTACTTTGGATTCACGATACGTTTTCCTTGAAGTGACTACTTTGGAAAATATCATTTTCGCCCTCCGGGAGACATTTTTACTCAATACGTTCACTTGTATTCTTCACTATTTCAATGTTTGATTTCTCCTTTGTCGAAGCTTGTAGATATCGTTGAAACCAAAACGACCTATTTAACACTCAACATAATTATTATCTAAAACATGCCATAAATAAATAATATTCAAAAGTGTTTTTACTACAACTATGTATTTGAGGAATTCAGATCATCAGACTTTTATTTTGATTTTTGTAATGGTCAAAATAATTCATGGCCCAACCAAGATAGGCCACAAGACTTATGGGCTGTTGATAGATGGGTTGAAGACTGATGGGCCGAAGACGGATGGGCCGAATAATAAATTGGCCCATGGAATTTTCTAGAAGATGAGTGATCCATAAGTCAGGGAGTTGTCTTGCTTATTGAATAAAGAGTCCAGAAAATGGTAGTGTTGATCAAATCCCCTGATTTAAGGGATTGATAAACTTGGGTAAATGGGCTTGACCCATTTACCAGAGTTGTGTATAAATACAAGGCCAAAGATTGAATGAAGCATTAAATTTTTTACCCTAATTACTATTGTGTATTTTTCTATATCTACACAATTGGCGCCGTCTGTGGAAAACACCATTATTGAAATCCTTTTTCAATAAGCTTCCCATTCTCTACGAAAAAGCTAAGATTCATATCATCAATGGTAGTGATCACCCGTTCGCATCAAACTAATTTACCTCCAAACGGGGGCCAGCAAGCAGAAGATCCGATTAGGCGAGCCCTGGAGGAGAGGACCGCCGAATTGGAGAGGCAGAACGCTGAACTAGTTACAAAACTGGCCCAGCTTCAGAACCCGCAAGAGGTCCAGAACGACGAACAGTCCATCCAGCAGGATCGGTCCATAGGCCACCGGTCAGAAAGGGACAACCACCGAGTAAAATCCAACAATGATCGGGACGAACACGCGGAATCATCCCTACAGGTGCTTGGAGGGTGCAATCCCAAGGAGATTCTAACCATGAGGAAGTTGAAGGAAATTATAACCAGATTCCAGAGGGAGGTGCTGAAGGATCTGAAGGTCTAGACCCCTATCGATCTGGCCTCCGAGGCATACATTGACACCGTGCAAACTTCGTTCACCGTGGCGATCACAAGTGTGCCCTACCCGAAGAGGTTCAGACTACCGAAGTTCACCCTATTCGACGGTACAAAGGATCCAACAGAGCACATCTACCATGTACATACAAAGATGAATGTCTACAATGAAAACGAAGCTTTACTCTGCAAATTCTTCCCAACCAGCCTAACCGAATCAGCCCTGCTTTGGTTCAGAAAGCAGCCAACTCGATCCATTGGAAACTGGCTCAGACTCTGTGAATTATTCATTGCCCAGTACTTCGGCAACAAAAGGCAAAAGAAGACCATATCAAGCCTATTCTCCATTATCCAGGAGAAAGACAAGTCCCTTAAAAGTTGTCTCGAGATTCAATGTCGAGATGTCTTCAATTGATAATTGTAACCAATATTTGGCTGTCGAAGCCTTCAGAATGGCCCTGATCCCTGGAACTAAGTTCCATCAGTCCCTGGTCAAAAGGCCACCAGCAGACATTGGAGAGCTCAATTCCAGGGCACAAGGGCATCTCCGAATAGAGGAAGAGTTGGCCATACGCCAGAGAAGAACAACATTTGCAAGCGTAGAAGCAAGGGCATCTGAACCTTCCAGGATAAAGGATCGGGCACCAGACCAGAAGCAACCAAGCGCTCCTCCTGCACCCTCTCCAGTCCCAGAGAAACGCCAGAGGTTTGAAGACAAAGTCCCTCCCTTGAAGGTTACCCTGGCCAAACTGTACCAAGAGACTAAAGGTAAAGGAATCTACTAGTCACCACCACCCACTAGACAGCCGATGGACCAGAGAGATATGTCGAGGCATTGTGCCTTCCATGGCAAGTACGGGAGCCACGCCAACGAGTGCAGAAGCCTCAGGAGACAAGTGGAAGCCATGATAGCAAAATGAGAGTTGACCGAGTATATTGCCAAGAAAGGAACCCGATCAGATCAATCGTCTCATACACCCGCCAAGGGGGCAATGGGACAACCCGTAAGAGTCATTCACATGGTTCACGGAGGACCATTTTGATCAGAAGTAGAGGAAGTCTATAGATCTCAAATGCGTCAAGCCCAGAAGCTGCGAAGGGTTAGGGAACTCAGCGAGATCCGAAGCCCGAAAGAAGATGCCCGTATAACTTTATCCTCTACAGATATGTGGGGCATTCAATATCCACATGACGATCCCTTGTTTATCTCTCTCATGGTCTCGAACTGCTTGATCAAAAGAGTGATGGTGGACCCAATAAGCAGCGTCAATATTATCACCAAGTGGGCCTTTGAAAAGTTAGAGATCAACCCTCAGGAGATAGTCCCTTCCAGAAACCCGATAACCGGATTTGATGGCAGAAGAGTGGAACCAGTGGGAGAGATCCAACTGCCAGTGACAGCAGCAAGGCGCACGCTCCGAGAAACTTTTGTGGTGGTAGATGTCAAACCTTCCTATAATCTCCTTATGGGAAGGGGTTGGATCTATTGGATGCACGGAGTCCTTTCAACCATGCATCAAGTTATGCGGTGTATTGACCCGAACGGAGTTGATGTAATTGACATCAGGTGCGATAAGGTAGCAGCGAAGGAATGTTACGTTGTCATAATGAAAGGTCTAAGGAAGATGATTGAACCGGAACGGGAATCGCGACCCAAAGCGGTGCCCGATGATCAATAACAATTACAGGAAGAGGGTGTGGGGTCATCAATAGCAGCTAAACCTTTACTTGAGGTTCGGATTTACCCTAATCATCCTGAAATATTGACTTATATTGGTTCTGGCCTTAATACTCAGGAAAAAAAAAGAAATGGAGGCCCTACTACGCTCTAACGCAGACATATTTGCCTGGGGACATATGGATATGACTGGCATCGATCCGTCAGTGGCCCAACATTCCCTCAATGTGGATCCCGGGGCAAAATCTGTCAGATAAAAGCAAAGGCGGATGGGGGCACAACGGAACCAGATCATAGCTGAAGAGGTCGATCGACTTCTCCATGCAGGATTCATAAAGGAGGTACAGTATCCGTCCTGGCTGGCAAACGTTGTTTTGGTTCAGAAAAAGAATGGGAAATGGAAGGTGTGCGTGGACTTCACCGATCTGAACAAAGCATGCCCGAAAGACTGTTTTCCCTTACCAAAGATCGATCAAATGGTACATGCCACCGCAAGCTTCGAGCGCTTGAGTTTTCTAGATGCATACTCTGGGTATAACCAGATACGAATGAACCCCGATGATGAGGAAAAATAACATTCATCACCGAATCAGGTACATATTGTTACACAGTTATGCCTTTCGGACTAAAAAATGCAGGTGCAACCTTTCAGAGGTTGGTGAACAAGGTTTTCCAGGGCATGATGGGATCCACCATAGAAGCTTACATTGATGACACGATGGTCAAAAGCAAAGCAAAAAGTGATCACCTGACCGATCTGCAGCAGGTGTTCGATATTCTCAGAAAGTACAAAATGAAGCTTAACCCATCCAAATGTTCATTCGGAGTGGCTTCTGGCCAGTTCTTGGGACACATAGTTGATCAAACGAGAATACAAGCTAGCCCGACACAAGTCAAAGCTCTCATGGAGACAGCAGAGCCAAGATCTCGGAAGGATATCCAGGTGCTGACTAAAAGAGTAGCAGCCCTCAGTCGTTTCATCTCTCGCTTAACCAATCGATGCATGCCGTTCTTTCAAGCTATAAAGGCGGCAAAAGGAGAGGTCTGGGGTTCGGAGCAATCAGAAGCCTTGAAAAAACTAAAAAGCTACATGGCAAAGCCTCCTATACTGACAACCCCAGAAGCCGATGAGCCGTTACACCTGTACCTGGCCATATCAGCCACATCTCGCCGCTCTGGTTAAGGAGGGCAAGGAGTACCAGACGCCAGTTTTCTACACCAGCAAAGCCCTTGCTGATGCGGAGACCCGATACTCGAAGCAGGAGAAACTGGTACTATCACTGATCAATGTTAAGCGACGTCTTCGGCATTATTTTGAAGCACACCTGATCGTAATACCAATAGTAACCCCGATCAGATCCATAATGGCGAAACCTGAGTTATTGGGGAGAGTGTCCAAATGGGAAATAGAACTTGGGATTTTTGAAATAACCTATGTCCCCCGAACGGCCATTAAAGGACAAGCAGTAGTTGACTTCCGGTTGGAAACAGAAACTACAGACTCCGTAGAAGAAAGTGCGCCTGGGTTATGGGTCGTGTTCGTGGATGGATCATCAAACACCAACGAGTAGGGATCAGTGTAGAGCTCGGAACACTAGATGATACTAAAATCCAACAGTCCATTCGATTGGAGTTTCCTGCCTCTAACAATGAAACCGAATATGAGGCCCTTCTTGCAGGAATCCGGTTAGCCCGAAGCCTTCAAGTACAGAAAGCGGAGGTACGAAGTGATTCCCAATTGGTCGTACGACAGTTAAATGGGGAGTATGAAACCCAAGAACCGAAAATGGAAGCATACAATAATTTGGTTCTAAAGGAGGCAGAAGGGTTCCAGCAGTTAACCTTTGAACAGATTCCCAGAGGGGATAATTTTATAGCAGATCGTCTAGCTAACCAGGCATCCTCAGCAGAGGAAAGTATAACTCGTACTGTACCAATAGACTTCATCATCCGATCAAGCTTGGAGTCCCCCAAAGAAGTAATGGCCATTCCATGGGAGCCAAGTTGGATAGACCCTATAACAGATTATTTGAGGACTGGTGCATTGCCTGAGTCAAAATCAGAAGCCCGAAAGATAAGAATGAAGGCAGCCAGATATGCTCTGTATAACGGCCAACTATACCGCATGTATTTTTCTGGGCCATATTTGAGATGTCTCTCGCCCTCCGAAGCTTCGACGGTCATGGAAGAGATTCATGCAGGAGCATGTGGCAATCATTCCGGAGGAAGGTCTTTAGCCCATAAAGTTCTCACCCAGGGATACTTCTGGCCCTATCTGTCAAAGGAAGCTGAAGTCTATACCCGACACTGTAAAAAGTGCCAATTTTATAGAGATGCCATTCATCAGCCTCCGGAGTTACTGAACCCAACAATTATCCCTCACCCCTTTGCCCGATAAGGTATGGATATTGTGGGTCCTCTCCCGCAAGCAATACGATCTACCACTCATGTTCTCTTAGTTACAGACTACTTTACCAAATGGGTGGAAGTCAAGGCGTACCCCACTATCACAGGAAGCCATGTTATAAAGTTCATCTGGAACCACATCATTTGTAGATTCGGTCTACCCCAAACTATAATGATGGATAATGGCACCAATTTGGATAACAGGAAAGTTCAAGCATTCCTGGCAAAACATGGAATCAATCAAAACACTTCTTTCGTCGGCTATCCATAGGGAAATGGGCAGGCTGAAAGGACAAACAAAACAATTTTTGATACACTGAGGAAAAAGCTTGAAGAGGCAAAATGGGCATGGTTGAAGAAATTGCCCGAGGTGTTATGGTCCTATCAGACTACTCCGAGGCAACTAACGGGAGAGACCCCTTTCGCCATGGCGTATGGGGCCGAAACAGTTATCCCGATTGAGTTAAGAGTACCTACTCTGAGAAGTCAAGCCTGGGAGGAAGGTCTAAAAAATCAACACCTAGCCCATGATCTGGACCTCCTAGAAGAAAGAAGGGAAGTTGCTGGGATAAGGCCGACTATCTATCAACAACAAATTAGAGCACGATTCAATCAGAAAGTCAAGAGAAGAGAATTCCAGGTAGGCGATATGGTACTCAGAAGAAAGATTGGGATTGTAGGTAAATTACGAGAGACATGGGAATGACCTTACACAGTAGTTGAGGTCATCGGACGTGGGGCTTATCGGGTACGGAAGAACGAAACAGGCTGCATCGAGTCCAACTCTCAGAACGCTTACTGGCTTAAGATGTATTATCCTTAGGAAGTTATTTTTTTGCTAATGCACTAAAGTTGTCTCTCTCTTATGACATCTTTTTCTTATTGTGATAAAGCATCTGTGCCCGATGTCGGCACCTCTGCTTCATGATTCTCAAGTTCATTTCAATAAAGATAAGTTATATTTTAATGCGAGTGTTCCATGTTTAATTAAAATTTTCCTAAGTGTTTAAGTTTAAACCTGATTTGAACTAATCAGAGGATAACAGCAAGCCTCAAGGGTCAGATGCCCGAAGGTTCCATGTTTAATTAAAAAATTTCTAAGTGTCTGAGTTCAAACCTGATTTGAACTAACCAGAGGATAAAAGCAAGCCTCAGGGGCCAGATGCCCGAAGGCTCCATATTTAATTAAAATTTTCCTAAGTGTTTGAGTTCAAACCTGATTTGAACTAACCAGAGGATAAAAACAAGCCTCAGGGGACCTGTGCCCGAAGACTCAAATTTTAAATTCAAAATTTTCCTAAGTGATAAATTCAGACCTGATTTGAACTATCCAGAGGACATAGACAAGCTTGAGAGGCCGTATGCCCGAAGGCTCCATTATTAGATTAAAATTTCCTAAGTATTGAATTTCAAACATGATATGAAATAGGCAAGGAGAAAGTATAAGGGGCCATATGCCCGAAGACTAAATATTGCATGAAAAATAAAATAAACACCGAGGTGAGAAAATTTATTTTCATTGATAAGGAATGAAAGTACAAAACTACCCTTTTGGAAGGGGTAAGTACAGATAAACTTAAAAACCTATTCTACTGATCAGGAGGATGATATTCTTCCCCCTTCAAAATAGCAGCAAACCGCTTCTCATTTTCGGAGGAGGGAGGGTTTTCGTAGGGAACATGCACTCCCATGTGGGCATCAAATTCCTCAGCGGTCTTGAACTCCCAAGCTTCCAGAGTAATATGCTCCATTTCGTGCCTCTCTCGCCAAGCTCTGGCCGATGGAGATCACAGATGATGCAATATCGGTTGTACATATCCAGACCTCCTAGGCGGCACACTTCCACTTTAGCCCGCTCAAGAGCCAGAAGGTTCTCTAACTCTACTTTTTCAGCTGCCATCTTCTGGTTAGCTACTTTCACTTCTTCAAGCTCAGCAGCTAAAGCTAGGCCAGATGCCCGAAGGCTCCATGTTTAATTAAAAATTTCCTAAGTGTTTGAGTTCAAACCTGATTTGAACTAACCAGAGGATAAAAGCAAGCCTTAGGGGCCAGATGCCCGAAGGCTCCATATTTAATTAAAATTTTCCTAAGTGTTTGAGTTCAAACCTGATTTGAACTAACCAGAGGATAAAAACAAGCCTCAGGGGACCTGTGCCCGAAGACTCAAATTTTAAATTCAAAATTTTCCTAAGTGATAAGTTCAGACCTGATTTGAACTATCCAGAGGACAAAGACAAGCTTGAGGGGCCGTATGCCCGAAGGCTCCATTATTAGATTAAAATTTCCTAAGTATTGAATTTCAAACATGATATGAAATAGCCAAGGAGAAAGTATCAGGGGCCATATGCCCGAAGACTAAATATTGCATGAAAAACAAAATAAACACTGAGGTGAGAAAATTTATTTTCATTGATAAGGAATAAAAGTACAAAACTACCCTTTTGGAAGGGGTAAGTACAGATAAACTTAAAAACCTATTCTACTGATCAGGAGGATGATATTCTTCCCCCTTCAAAATAGCAGCAAACCGCTTCTCATTTTCGGAGGCGGGAGGGTTTTCGTAGGGAACATGCACTCCCATGTGGGCATCAAATTCCTCAGCGGTCTTGAACTCCCAAGCTTCCAGAGTAATATGCTTCATTTCGTGCCTCTCTCGCTAAGCTTTGGCCGATGGAGATCACAGATGATGCAGTATCGGTTGTACATATCCAGACCTCCTAGGCGGCACACTTCCACTTTAGCCCGCTCAAGAGCCAGAAGGTTCTCTAACTCTGCTTTTTCAGCTGCCATCTTCTAGTTAGCTGCTTTCACTTCTTCAAACTCAGCAGCTAAAGCTAGTTTTTCAGCAGTTAGAGCCCGCTTCTCCACCTCACCGGTCTCCAGAAGGTTCTTCTGTTCTGAGACGGTCTGACGGAGGCCATCTGCCTCTTTGACTAGAGCAACCCGATGGGCATCATTTTGCTTGATCTAGGCCTTCATATTGGCCATTTCCTTAATGTCAGACTCCACAACGTTGTTGTAGGCCTGAACCCCATAGAGAAACTGCACAGAAAAGACATATTAGTGCATAATGTGGCAATAGGTAATGAACCAAGTTATAAAACGAAGAGCAAGTGTATACCTCCATTACCATTATGGAAGTCTTCTTTGTTAGATCAGTCCTGGAGATTTTGGTCTGAGTTGCCCTATCAGCTGGAGTCCAGATCCTTTTTGCCATAGCCCGAAGAGCTTCTGGCTGGGTGATGGTAAGATGATCAGCGCAGACCAGAGTCTCATCTGGTAGAAGGAACTTCGGTTCCCAGGGAATTAAAGTATGGGATGCCTCAGGAGCTCGGGGGATTTCGCTTGTAGAAGCATTATCAGCTTGAGTTCTGGCCCTCTTATTGGCCACTCCACCGCCTGTACTGGATCGGGTCCTATTAATTGGTGGAGGTTGGGGTAGAGCTACCGGATTCTGTGCTGGCGGAGCAACCGGGCTCTGCGATGGCAGAGGTACTGGAGGTGTCGGAGGTGCTGTTGAGAGTGGTACAACATCAACCAGGGTGACCCCTTCGGGAACTTGAGGGCGTCTGGCGTAAAGAGGTTTGTCAGGTAAGTCCATCCTGTCAACAGCAGTGCCCAAGTTAGAAATTGACTCCAGATTTGCCGAAGTCAGCAGGTTAGTAGCAGATCGGGCTTTGCCCTAGATATGGGTTTTCAGGAGGCCTATACGTTGTTTTATGAAAGGCAGGGGGATGTCCCTATTCTCATAACCCTTAAATTTATAGGCGTAATCCCCCCGATAAAGATCACAATACTCGCAAAGGCAAGATGCCTTATGTAGAGGACGGTAGATGGGTAAACAAATGGCACCGAAAGTGTTTGGGATCGGGAATATGCGAGAAAATGGGTAAACCCAATTACCACTCACAACTACCATTCTTTCTTTCCACCCCTTGTCGGACTTCTCTGTGTCAGTGCATATAGCCCGACCATGGAAGGGGAAGAGGTTGTATCTGCCCTTACTTGCCCTAGCATTTTGGAAAAAATAACAAAGCAGCAAATCGGCTAAACCTATGTTAAGGTCCAAATCCCTATTGTATAATAGGAGCATGGACAGAATCCTGAGGCTATTAGGGTTAAGTTGGAGGGGATGTAAGCCTAACATAAATAAGACGTAATAGAAGAAAGGGTGAAGAGGGAACCTCAAAACCCTAAGGTGAACTGCCGATAGCAGGATACTACCGGGTGCTAGTCCCTGACTCTTGGTAAAATCTAGGTAACTTGGGTAAGGGTCCACATAAACATCCCCAAGTACCTGGGTCTCAGCCCGAAGGTGTTTGACGTCTACCTCAGGACGAACTCTTTTAAGTGGGGCCACTACGAATGGTTCGGAGGGCTTGGGATCCACGGATTCATTCGTTGATGAACCCGGAAGGTCAGTGTTTTGGGGAGTTGTTTTTGGGGCTCCTTGGCGAGTAGACTGGGGCTGTCACTACTGGTTGGATCGATACCAGTAGTAGAGGACATAACTACCTCTTCTACCGACCGGGTGTCGTCGCTATCAGGCATAGTGTCAAGAAAGGTAGAAGAGACAGAAGGGAGGCAGAGATGAAAATTAAAGAAGAAGAAGAGACTGTTCGACTTACTCAGCTAATAGTGAAGAGTCGGGGAAAAGCTTTGGGAGGAAGCAGACTTCTGTTCTGCTAGGAGATCTGAACTGACCGACGGAAGGGATTGCAGTGATAAGGAATAACTAAAGTTTCGGAGAATGAAAGTTGAAGAAGAGAGAGGCTTGAGCAGAAAAGTGCAAATGAAGAATGAGGAAATAAAATGGAGTAGATTGGGTTTTTATAGAAGGAGAGAGGCATGCCAAAGGATGCGCGAAACCCGAAGGTCACACAGCCCACGAGGAACCGTCGTGGTGCGAGGATTGAGGGAGTAATAACCTCTCAATTTGAAATGTCATTAATACCTAATGATGGCATGACAACTCATCACCATCATTTCCCATAAGCAATGTATATATGTATATGTGTATATAAGAAGCATTTAAATTTCGGTCATGGGCTTTAGAAAGAGAATCATAAGCCCATAATCTCAGGGGCTTGTGTAATGGTCAAAATAATTCATGGTCCAACCAAGATGGGCCACAGGACTGAAGGGCCGTTGATAGATGGGCTGAAGACTGATGGGCCGAAGACGGATGGACTGAATAATAAATTGGCCCATGGAATTTTTTAGAAGATGAGTAATCCATAAGTCAGGGAGTTGTCCTGGTTATGGAATAATTAGTCCAGAAAAGGGTAGTGTTGATCAAATCCCCTGATTTAAGGGATTGATAAATTTGGGTAAATAGGCTTGACCCATTTATAAGAGTTGTATATAAATATAAGGCCAAAGATTGAATGAAGAATCCAATATTTTACCTCAATTACTATTGTGTATTTTTCTGCATTTTACAGTTTTTGATATTCATGCTTGAAACAAACATATATTCTATAAATTTAATACCTTGTGACTTTTATGGATAAGCTTTTAAAATTAAAATTCAAAATACGAGCAAATTGGTATTACTAAAAACATGTTGAAAGCACCAGACTTTGATGTATCCGTCCAATTCATTCCAAGCGCTTTATTTTAATTTTTAAATTCTACACCAATGATTAGAAACCATATATATCCTTTTTTGCGGAAGACGATTGCTTTAACAAAGGTACTAATAGGTTTTCAAGCTACGTAATTTGAAGCAAAAATAAGAATAATGTTTGCGTGCTCATCAAGTAAGATAAACTTCATTTTCCGCTCCATGTGTTACAATATGATTTAAACATTTGATTATATTTTAAATGACAAAATAAAAAAATTGAGGTCATAAAATTCATAAAATAAGAATTGATTTTAACTCTTTCAAATTGTGATCTTTAGACCGGATCTTGTCCTCGTCATCCCGCTATTCTTGATAAGGCGCCGGGAAGCGGACATTCCCCATGATGCGGTTCCCCCCGGTCCGTTCCCAGGATGGGTTAGGAGAACATCCGAGCAATTGCCTTCACGGATCTAATCGCGCTCACAAGGCACACAATAAGAATAAGACCAATAGAGACATTATAAGGGACCATTAATTTGAGTTGCACAGGGTGATTCTTTCCACTAGACTATCCTGTTGATTATCGAAAGCAACCAAGACCACATTAATATGATGAACTTTATCTTCATCCTCGCGAGTAAGCACCAAGGGTTGTACTAGTTTTTACAGGGATATTGATTCAAATTTAAAAAATAGTTTGCAACGAGCACTTTGGTTTAAAATAATAGAAATTTACTTTCATAATTTTGAAACTTCAATAAATGTTATTTATGATAAAAAAAATCCTTTTCAAAAAGCAATTTTAACAAAAAAAATTCAAATAATTTGAATTCTATATTTTATTATAATATTTTCTTATCTTAGATTGCAAACAATAAAACAGATATTTCTAACCATTTGAACCGAGCACACCCAAAACCTTGTACTCTAACATTCTGTTTCCTTAATTTATTGACAAATAGATTAAGCGTGAATTAAGGACACGAAATTTTAAAGTAAACGTCCAAACTTGACTTTAAAACTTATACGATCTAGATTAGAGTTATTTGATAAACTAAAATAAAAGGTCGCTCTGAAACAAAGAGATATTATCACTACTTGCATCATGCATGGGTAGGTCTTATTCTGCTATAGTTATACTATGGTTTATCATTGGTTATAATAAATTCATTATCCATTCTATTTAAGTGTATTGCACTCCTAAAAATATTATGAACGAAATAATACATAACCTGTCACAATATACGGAACCATGACTGGTACGCGCATGTACTATTGGACCATACTTATGTGGTGCACGAATTTCCACATAATCAGTCCAGGCCATTATATAATTTTTATTTTGTTGGAGCCTATTGGCCTTGCCTTTAAGTAACACACTGGGTGGGAAATGAGTGCCTTTTATTTATAAATTGCTTAAGATTTGATTAGTTGCAAATATTGGACTCATAAAATTACAGGGAAGGCCAGTAGTTGTTTGAAATTTCGAATATTTTTTGCTTCCATGAGTTCCACACTTCCACTAGACTCAATGATTTGGTTGGTTTCTAAATTCTAATAAACCTTTAACTTTTCTCTTTAATTTATAAAATATATAATAATACATATGATATGATGTAGATAGAGCATGTTGTAGCAAGGACAAGCATTACAATACAATTCTTTTTTTTTTTCCTTTTACTAAAATCGATTTATTTAAAGCCAAGAGTTTTGGATATAATTGGAAGGGTTTCAAGTATAATTATTAGAAAACCATCTTTAACAACCTTAAAAAAAAATTAAAATGTTTTAATTTTAATAAGTGTAATAGTCAAATTTTGTGGCCTATCTTTATTGGGTCATAGGCAAGGACCGATAGGCTTAGCCCATAGAAGTCTCTAGAAAATGAGTGATCCATAAGTTAGGGGTTTGTCCTAAATATGGAAGATAGAGTCCAAGAAAGAAAGAAGTTTATCAAATCACATGATTTAAGGGATTGATAAACTTGGATAGATGTGTCTGACCCATCTACTGAATTATGTATAAATACATGGCCAAAGGATGAATAAAAAAATTCAATTTTTAACCTAATTTGTTGTGTACTTTTTAACATCTACACAATGACGCCGTCTGTGGGAAGCAGTTCTTGAAATTTTTTTCAACAACTTCCCACTATTTACTAGGAGCTTAGATTGACATCATCCATGGCGGTGATCACCTGGTTGCAACAATCTGAGTTACCTCCGAATAGAGGCCAACCTTCGCAAACCGAAGATCCGATCAGGCGGGCCTTGGAGGATAGGACTGCCGAGTTGGAGAGGCAGAATGTCGAATTGGTGGCAAAACTGGCCCTGCTGCAAAACCCCCGAGAAGCCCAAAATGGTGAACAGTCCAACCAGCAAGAGCGATTTGCCGGTCACCAATCGGAAAGGGACAACCACCACACAAAGTCCAACAACGATTGGGAGGAACACGCAGAGTCATCCCTACAGGTGCTCGGGATGCACAATCCCGAGGAAACTCTGACCATGAAAAAATTGGAGGAAATTATGATCAGATTCCAAAGGGAGGTGCTTAAGGATCTGAAGATTCAGACCCCCAATGATCTGGCCTCTGAGGCATCCATCGACGTCGTGCAAACACCATTCACACTAGCGATCACCAACGTGCCCTGCCCGGAGAGGTTCAAGCTACTGAAGTTTACCCTGTTTGACGGCACAAAAGATCCAACGGAACACATCTACCATGTGCATGCAAAAATGAACGTCTACAATGAAAACGAAGCCTTACTTTGCAAAGTTTTTCCCACCAGCCTGACCGAAGCTGCCCTGCTATGGTTCAGGAAGCAACCACCCTGATCTATTGGAAGCTGGCTCAGGCTCTATGAGTTGTTCATTGCCCAGTACTTCGGTAATAAAAGATAAAAAAAGACCATCTCCAGTCTATTTACCATGATCCAGGAAAAAGGTGAATCCCTGAAAAGCTTTGTCTCGCGATTCAATGCCGAGATGTCCTCGATTGACAATTGTGATCAGCACTCAGCCATCGAGGCCTTCAGGATGACCTTGATTCCTGGTACTAAGTTCCACCAGTCTTTGGTCAAGAGGCCACCAGCAGACATCGGGGAACTCAATTCCAAGGCAAAATGGCATCTCTGGATAGAAGAAGAACTGGCCATACGCCAAAGAAGGGTAGCTTTTGCAAGCGTAGAGGCAAGAGCATCCGAACCTAAAGTTAAAGATCGGGCACCAGATCGGAAGCGGCCAGGCGCTCCTTCTGCACCCTCCCCAGTCTTAGAGAAACACCAAAGGTTCGAAGACAAGATCACTTCATTAAAGGTTAGCTTGGCCAAACTGTATCAGGAGACTAAGGGCAAATGAATTTTCCGGTCACCACCACCTATCAGACAACCAATGGAATAGAGGGACATGTCAAGGCACCGTGCCTTCCATGGTGAGTATGGACACCATGCCAATGAGTGCAGAAGCCTCAGGAGGCAAGTAGAAGCCATGATAGCAAAAGGAGAATTAACCGAATACGTTGTCAAGGAGAACACCCGATCAGATCAAACATCACATACGCTCATCAAGGGGACAACAGGTCAACCCATAAAAGTCATTCACATGGTTCACGGAGGACCAAGCCGATCGGAAGTGGATGAAGCCCGTATATCCCAGATGCGTTAAACCCAGAAACAGTAAAGGGTTGGGGACATCAGCGAGTTTCGAAACCCGAAAGAGGATGCACGGATAACTTTCTTTTTTGCAGATATGCGGAACATTCAATCACCACATGACGATCCCTTGGTGATCTCCCTCACGGTCTCAAACTGCTTGATCAAGAGAGTAATGATCAACCCAGGAAGCAACGCCAACATAATCACCAAGTGGGCTTTTGAGAAGCTAAAGATCAACCCAGGAGATAGTCCATTCCAGAAGCCTGATAGCCAGATTCGATGGCAGAAGAGTGGAACTAGTGGGAGAGATCCAACTGCCAGTAATAACAGCAAGATGCATGCTCAGTGAAACTTTTGTTGTGGTAGATGTCAAACCCTCATATAATCTCCTCATGGGCAGGAGTTAGATCCATCGGATGCACGGAGTTCCTTCCACCCTGCATCAAGTCATGCAATGCGTTGATCCAAATAGAATTGTTGTAATTGACATCAAGGGAGATCATGTGGCGGCCAAAGAATGTTACGCTGTCACCTTGAAGGGTTTGAGGAAAAGGATAGAACCGGAACGAGATTCGTGATCCAAGGTAGTACCCGATGATCAGTAGCAATCACTAGACAAGGGTGTGGGGTCATCTATAGCAGTTGAACCTTTACTAGAAGTTCAGATATGTCCGACCACCTTGAAAGGACGACTTACATTGGCTCTAGCCTCAATACATAAAAAAATGAATAATCGGAGGCCCTCCTACGCTCCAATGCTAACGTATTCGCTTGGGGCCATATGGATATGCCCGACATCGATCCTTTAGTGGCCCAGTATTCCTTCAACGTGGACCCCAACGCGAAACCCATCAGGCAGAAACAAAGATGTATGGGGGCCCACCGGAACTAGATTATAGCTGAAGAGGTTGATCGACTTCTCCGAGCCAAATTTATTAAAGAGGTACAATACCCTTCCTGGATGGCAAACGTGGTTGTAGTTCAAAAGAAGAACGGGAAATGAAGGGTGTGCATGGACTTCACTGATCTGAACAGAGCATGCCCGAAGGATTGTTTCCCCTTACCAAAGATCGATCAGATGGTATATGTCACCGCAGGATTCGAGCGCCTGAGCTTTCTGGACACATACTATGGGTATAACCAGATACGAATGAACCCAGATGATGAGGAATAGACCGCATTCATCACTGAATCAGGTACATATTGTTATACAGTAATGCCTTTCGGACTAAAAAATACAGGTGCAACCTTTTAGAGGTTGGTTAGCAAAGTTTTACAGAGCATGATGGGATCTACCATAAAAGCCTAAATTGATGACACGGTGGTCAAAAGCAAGGCAAAAAGTGACCACTGTATTGATCTGCAACAGGTGTTTGACACCCTCAGAAAGTACAAGATGAAGCTAAACCCATCCAAATGTTCATTCAGAGTGTCCTCAGGCTAGTTCTTGGGACACATAGTTGATCGGATGAGAATACATGCGAGCCCAGCACAAGTTAGAGCTCTCATGGAATTAGGAGATCCGAAGTCCCTGAAGGAAATCCAAGTACTAACCGAGAGAGTAGCAGCCCTTAGCCGTTTCATCTCTCGTTTAACTAATCGGTGCCGGTCATTTTTTCATTCTATAAAAGCGGTAAAATGAAAGGTTTGGGGGCCGGAGCAATAAGAAGCTCTGAAAAAGCTCAAAAGCTACATGACAAAGCTTCCCATACTGGCAACACCGGAAGTAAATGAGCCGTTACACTTATATCTAGCCATATCTGCAACATCTACCAGCGTCACTCTGGTTAAGGATGGCAGGGGGTACCAAATGCCGGTCTTCTGCACCAACAAAGCCTTTGCTGATGCAGAAATCCGTTATTCCAAACATGAAAAACTAGTACTATCACTGATCAATGCAAAATGATGTCTTCGGTATTACTTTGAAGCATATCCGATCGTGGTACTAACTTTAATCCCGATCAGATCCATAATGGTGAAGCCCAAATTTTCAGGGAGAGTATCAAAATGGGCAATATAACTGGGAATCTATGACATAACCTATGTCCCCCGAACTGCCATCAAATGATAAGTGGTAGCTGACTTTCTGTTAGAAACAGAAACTACAGACTCTCCAGAAGAAAATGAACCAGACTTATGGGTAGTATTCGTGGATGGATCGTCAAATATCAACGGAGCATGGATCGGTGTAGAGCTCGTAACACCCAATGGAACTAAAATTCAACAGTCTATTCGATTGGAGTTTCCAGCCTCCAACAACGAGGCCGAGTATGAGGCCCTTTTAGCAGGAATTCGGTTGGCCCGAAGTCTGCAAGTACAGAAAAAAGAGATTCGAAGTGATTCCCAATTGGTCGTACGACAGTTGAATGGGGAGTATGAAACTCGAGAGCCTAAAATGAAAGCACACATGAATTTGGTACTAAAAGAGGCCGAGGAATTACAACAGTTAACCTTTGAACAGATCCCTAGAGAGGACAATGTCATGGAAAATCGTTTGGCTAATCCAGCCTCTGCAGCAGGGGAAAGTATGACTTGAACAACACCAATGGACTTCATTAACTGATCAAGCTTGGAGCCCTTCGAGGACGTGATGGTCATTCCCTAGGAGCCAAGCTGGATGGATCCCATAGCAGACTATTTAAGGACGGGTGCGTTACCTGAGTCAAAACCAGAGGCTCGAAAGATAAGAATGAAAGCTGCAAGATACACTCTATACAACGGCCAACTTTACCGCAAGTCATTCTCCGGGCCATATTTAAGATGTCTCACACCCTCCAAAGCTTTTACAGTCATGGAAGAGATACATGCTGGATCGTGTGGCAATCATTATGGGGGAAGGTCTTTAGCCCATAAAGTCCTCACCCAGGGGTACTTCTGGCCTTATCTGTCAAAAGATGCTGAGGCATGCACCCGACACTGTAAAAAGTGCCAATTTAATGGTGATGTTATTCATCCACCTCCGGAACTATTAAATCCAACAATTATCCCTCACCCCTTTGCCTGATGGGGAATGGATATTGTGGGTCCTCTCCCACAAGCCATACGATCTACTACACATGTTCTTCTGGCTACGGATTACTTTACCAAATGGGTGGAAGCCGAGGCATACTCAACTATCAAAAGTAGCCACGTTATAAAGTTTATCTAGAGTCACATCGTTTGTAGATTCGGTCTACCCCAAACTATAATGATGGATAATGGCACCTACCTGGATAACAGGAAAGTTCAAGCATTCCTGGCAAAGTATGGGATCAATCAGAACACTTCTTCCGTTGGGTACCCAGAGAAATGGACAGGCCAAAAGGACAAACAGAACAATTTTTGATACACTTAGAAAAAAGCTCGAAGAAGCAAAAAGAGCTTGGTTGGAAAAATTGCCCCAAGGTATTATGGTCCTATCGGACCACTCCAAGACAACCAACAGGAGAGACCCCTTTCGCCATGGCTTATGGGGCCAAAGCCATTTTCCCGACCGAATTGAAGGTGCATATGCTAAGAAGTCAGGCCTGGGAAGAAGGTCCAAATAATCAGCATCTGGCCCATGATTTTGACCTACTAGAAGAAAGAAGAGAAGTGGCTGGGATAAGGTTGGTTGCCTACCAACAACAAGTCAGGGCTCGGTTTAATCAAATGGTCAAAAAAAGAGAGTTTCAAGTAGGCGATATGGTACTCAGAAGAAAAATTGGAATTATTGGCAAGTTACGGGAGACATGGGAAGGACCTTATACAATAATTGAGGTCATTGGTCGTGGTGCCTATCAGTTACGGAAGAACGAAACAGGCCGTATCGAGCCCAACTCTCAGAACGCTTATCGTTTGAAGAGGTATTATCCTTAGATAGTTTTTCCTTAAACAGTAAAATAAAATTGTGTCTTGCACATGACACTTCTGCTGATTATAATAAAGCATTTGTGTCCGATGTTCGGCACCTCTGCTACATGTTTCCCATGTTTTTAATAGAAAATCACATTATATATGAGTGATCATACCTTGTGAAGATGCCATATTAATATAAAAAAATTTCTAAGTGTTGAGTTCAAACCTGATTTGAACTAACCAGAGGACATAAACAATTCTCAGGGGCCAGATGCCCGAAGACTCCATATTAACATAAATTTTTCCTAAGTGTTAAGTTTAAACCTGATTTGAACTAACCAGATGACGTAAACAAGTCTCAGGGGCCAGATGCCTGAAGACTTCATATTAACAGAAAATTTTCTTAAGTGTTGAGTTCAAACCAGATTTGAACTAACCAAATGATGTAAATAAGTCTCAGGGGCTAGATGCCCGAAGACTCCATATTAACATAAAATTTTCCTAAGTGTTAAGTTCAAACCTGATTTGAACTAACCAGAGGACATAAACAAGTCTCAGGGACAAATGCCCGAAGACTCCATACTGAAATGAAAATTTTCCTAAGTATTGAGCTCAAAAACGTTTATCTCGGGATAGTCAATAGCTAAACCGAAGTAACAAGAACAAAATATCACAAAAATTGGGAAAATCCATTTCATTAAAATAAATAGAAAATACAAAAATACCCTTCTAAAGGGGTAGTACATGATGAAATGCAAAGAACCTAAGTCCTATTTAACTCAGGGGAAAAACTAGTCTTCTCCCTTCAGAAGGGCAGTAAACCGCTTCTCATTCTTAGAGGCCGGTGAGTCTTTATAAGGAAGGGGCACTCCCATGAAAGCATCAAAATCCTCAGCAGTCTTAAAATCCCGATTAGCTAGGGGAATATATTCCATCTCGTGCCTATCTCGCCATGCCCTTACCGATCGAAGGTCATAGATTGTGACATACCGTTTGTGCATGTCCAGACCACCTAAACTGCACATCTCTACCTTAGATTGCTCAAGAGCCAAAAAACAATCTGACTTTGCCTTTTCGGCAACTATCTTTTGTTAGGCTGTCTTTGCCTCTACTAGTTCAGCAGCTAAGGCCCTCTTTTCAGCCTCTCCGCTCTCCAGAAGGCTCTTGTGCTCAGATACACTCTGGCGAAGACCATCCGCCTCCCTGGCCAGAGTGATATGATGCTCGTTATTCTGCTGAAGTTGAGCCTGCATCTTGGCCATATCCCGGACATCGGACTCCAGGGCATGATTGTAGGTCTGGATCCCATAAAAAAGCTACACAGATAGGGAAAAGGGTGCATGTTAGTGCAGAACGAAGTATAAATAATAAGCTAAGGTATAAAATAAAAGTCGAAGCATCAACCTCCATGGCCATCGAGGAGCTTTTATGGAAATGCTCAGTCTTGGAAATCTTCGACCAAGCAGCCCTGTCAGCAGGAGTCCAGACTCCTTTCGCCATGGCCCGAAGAACATCTGGCTGACAGATGGTAAGATGGTCAGCACAGACCGAAGAGCCATCTGGAAGGAGAAACTTTGGCTCCCATGGAATTGTGGTACGGGGAGTATCCTGAGCCCGAGGAGTATCACTCGTTGAGGCATCAGTACTCTGAGTCCTGGGTCTTTTGTTGACCGTTCCACCACCTATACCAAATCGAGACTTGGTGGTTGCAGCATTTGCAGGAGGAGACTGAGGTGGATTAGTTGGACTTTGTGCAAGCGGAGGTGCCGGGGGTGCTATCGAGAGTGGTATGGCATTAACCAGATTAAGCCCTTCAGGAACCTGAGTACGTCTGGCAAAAAGGGGTCTGAGGGGCAAATCCATCCTGTCAACAACAACGCCCAAGTTAGAAATCATCTCCAGATTGGCCTTAGTCAGAAGAGCAGTGGCAGATCGGACGTTGCTTCAGAAGTGTAAACCGTTCTTTTATGAGGGATAAGGGAATTTCTCTATCCTCATAGCCGAGAAATCTATACGCATACTCTCCCCGATGTAAGTCACAGAACTCACAAAAACAAGTAGCTTTATGGAGGGGACGATATACATGCAAATGAATAGGGCCGAAGGTGCTAGGGATCGGGAATGTCAGAGAGAATGGGTAAAACCAGTTGCCACTAACAATTACCATTCCCTCATTCCATCATTTATCAAAGTTTTCCGTATCAGAGCATATGCCCCAACCTTGGAAGGGAAATAGGTTGTACCTACCCTTGTTTTCTCTGGCATTTTGGAAGAAATAATAGAGAAGCGTGTCGGCTAAACCTAGATGAAGGTCCAGATCCCTATTGTATAAAAGAAGCATGACCATAATCCTAAAGCTAATCGGGTTAAGCTGAAGAGGGTGTAACCCTAGCATAAAAAAGACATAATGAAAGAAAGGGTGAAGAGGGAATCTTAATACTTTGAGATGAACCACTGATAGCAGAATGCTACTTGGTTGAAGTCCCTCACTCTTAGAGAAGTCTAAATAGCCTGGGTAAGGGGCTAGACGGACATCACCAGGTACATTAGTTTCAGCCTGAAGGTGTTTTACATCCACCTCAGGCCTTGTTTTCTTAAGAGGAGCAACCGAGAAGGGTTCAGGAGGGTTGGGGTTTACAGGCTCATCATTATCATGAGAACCCCCTGCAGTATTCGGGGGAACTATTTTGGGAGCAGGGGCCTCTTGATGGACATGGGAAGGACTATCACTACTAGTTGAATCATGGTCAGTTCCAGAAGACAGAACTACCTCCTCTACTGACCTAGTATCATCACTATCAGACATGGTTTCAGAAAGGTAGAAGAGACAGATGAGGGGTAGAGATGAAAATTGAAAAGAATAAAGTGTTATATGACTTACACAATTTAGAAAATAGAGGCAGGAAGAAACTTCAGAAAGGGTTAAGAGTCTGCCCCGATGGAGGTTCCTAGAAAATGTCGGTGGAGATATTACAGGAATCAAAGAGGAAGGAGCTCCAAGAATGAGAATTGAAAGATAGAGGCTTGAATAATGATTTGTTGAGAATGAGGAAATCAAATGATTAGAGTGTGTTTTTATAGTGAGATAGAGGCAAACCAATAGTCCACACGAAGCCCGAAGGTTGCACGTTACACGACAAACCGTCATGGTGCGAAGATTAAGGCAGTCGTGGCCTCACGTTTTGAAATTCAAATAAATGCCAATTAAAGACTTGCCACATCACCACCATTATTTCCCATAAAAGTATTAAATGTATATGTATATATATAATTCGGTCATGGGCTATGAATTGACCCATGAGCCCATGACCTCAGGGGCCTGTGTAATAGTCAAATTTTGTGGTTCATCTTTATTGGGTCATAGGCAAGGATTGATGGGCTTGACCCATAGAAGTTTTTAGAAAATGAGTGATTCATAAGTTAGGGGTTTGTCCCAAACATGAAAGATAGAGTCCAAGAAAAAAAGAAATTTATCAAATCTCATAATTTAAGGGATGGATAAGCTTGGATAAATAGGCGTGACCCATCTAGTGAATTATGTATAAATGCATGACCAAAAAATGAATAAAGCAATTCAATTTTGAATCTAATTTGTTGGGTACTTTTTTCCATATACAATAAGAAAACACCATGATTAGTCCTTCTGTATTATTAGTTTATTAGTTGTCCCTTTCCATTATTTGGACTTTTTAAGACGACATGCCACTAAAGTATTGCGCCAAAAAAAAATTTAAAATTAGGCAGATGTTTTCGAAGTTCGAATATGCACACTAGGAAGTTGGAGGTTTTTAAATTCTTAGAACAAAATTATGATAAAAATACATTTCTTTTGAAAAAAATGTCAAGTGTTAATAAAAACATTAAAATTTGTGTTATTCCTTCTTATATATTCACATTTACTTGATTATTATTATTTTTAATAACGCGACACATTACAAAAGGTCAAAAAATTAATTTATGATGGCTTATATAGCAATTAACTTAGAGAATTAATAGAGATGCGCGTAAGCTGATCTGGACATCATGATTATTAAAAAAAAAAAATTAAAAAATTCAAATTCCAAAGTAATGTTTCTTCTACAATCTATTCATTTAAATTTTGTTAAGTGTAATTTATTGTTTAAAATTACGACCCAATATGTAAATTGAAAATAAAACTTCAATTTCAAATCACACTACTCTCAAAAAACAAAAGTTGCATTCTGAATAAAAGCATTGCTTCAATATTACACATGGCTTTAAAAATAGTGTGGAAGAGAGATGCTGATTTGACACCATTATATATGCCGTTTTCAATTACTAACTTCCAAATTGACATCTTAACTTGGAAATTTGTTCTCTTGCAATGATGCCGCATATAGAAACTGTTTTATTCCCGGTGGACACTAGAGATATGATGAGATCAATATGTAATCTCCAATAAATCCACCACCAAGTTGAGATGGCCGAGTTGGTCTAAGGCGCCAGATTAAGGTTCTGGTCCGAAAGGGCGTGGGTTCAAATCCCACTCTCAACATTTGAAATAATTTTTTTTTTGAAAATTGTAAAATGGTGAATATAAATCAGAAAGGGGAAAAGATTGAGATTAGAGCAAAATAAATTTCCAAAAAAACAATTAATTAACCTTTTTTTAAAAATATTAAAATAGTTAGTTAATATAAATTCAGAAATGGGAAAAGAATTTTTTTTTTTTTTTTTTTGGAACATTGTAAAATGGGTAATATAAGATCAGAAAGGGAAAAAGATTGAGATTAGCGCAAAAAAGTTTTCCGAACAATTGAATTAACCAAATTTTGCAGGTGCAAAGCCTTCAAGTTCAAGCAATAGGAGAGCTTCAATTTGTGCCGCTTTAAAATAGCACTGCACTTAAAAATCATCAAAAATGAAATGCTATCTAAGAGGTCTACACACTTTCGGGCCCTATGTTGTAACAATGACAATCAAAGCAACATAAGAAATGTTCAATTTTAGAAATTCTATACCAACAACGTGCATTGATCTCTCTTCTCAACATGAGATGCGTGATTGTTGTATCAGTTTTGATTGTGATTGCGGTAAAAGTATAACGGACTTTAATAATATTGGTATCGAAAATAAATATCAAACGAGTATCGGTATTGCATAACGATATCAATATTTTTAAAAAACGTTACAAATCAAGCAATACATAACCAAACATGACCTAGAGATTTAGGTGAGTGGGGCAGAATTGTTATGCTGTAACAGTTTTTTAAATAATTTTATTGATTGCATAACTGTTATCATCTTATATTTAAAAGTAAACAAAAATAAAAATAAATCCAATGGAGGCATCCCCTCCGTTGAGGCTCAAGTAAATCCGTACATGTACATAAGCGTACAATACGAATATACCACCAACCATCATACACATTTGCCCAATTTTACTGTATTTGAACTGATAGTTTGATACAAATATTTAATCAGTAACCAACAAACTCATGCCCGACAAGCAAAGAAGTTGCATTTAATTGAAGAAGACCCTCCATTTCTTGATGAATGAGTGACAAAATATTTTAAATATGAGACTCGAAACAGTCTTGTAAGTGAATCAAAGATATGCTTTGTAGTCATAATTTTTCCTAGAAACACGAAGTAACCATATCAAGAAATTTCAATATTTCAAGTAGTAAATAGAGTTTTTCAATTCTCGAATGGTCGATTTTATGCACCGTACTGCAAATTAGAGTGGTGCACTTCAAAGTTATAGGACACACACCAAATCCCAACAATGAGAAAGTGCCTTATAAATTCCACCACAACCTTTTGGCTTTTGTTTATATAATTGAATACAAATTATAAGGAGATTTTGAAACTGTTTGGAGGATTATGTGATGTCCTCTATCTTGGTATAAAGATGGTAATATGTTTATATGTACATGTATGTCTCTAATTGTTATAAAAATTTTTGAATAAAATTTTATAATAAAATCATGCAGACTGAGCCGAAAACAAATAATATCATAAAGTGTTGGAGTTTACTGATTCACCCAGGATAATTATATATCAAATCATATATATATCTAAATGTTAGAATACTATTCCTTCTTTTGGTCCTAGCATGTTAATTTCTTCCATAATAACTTGATTACATGCGGGTAAAATGTATTATTCACCTGTGTTTGGCCTAAATCGGATAATCTCGCACAAGGGTTG
Source organism: Cornus suecica (assembly GCA_963922005.1). Lineage (NCBI taxonomy): Eukaryota > Viridiplantae > Streptophyta > Magnoliopsida > Cornales > Cornaceae > Cornus > Cornus suecica. The sequence continues at coordinate 72,399,663 of OY998240.1, read as the reverse complement.
AAGCTTACAAATTCACCCGAGGATGACATACATACATATACATATCTACAAGTAGGTAGATAATTATATATCAAATCATATCTATATCTAAATGCTTAAATACTATTCCTTCTTTTGGTCAAAGGGCAAGAAATCACCCTAAATTATTGAGCTTTTTGTAAGAAACTCCCCTAATCTAAAAGCCACCCCCAAACTATTTAAAACATGCATTTTACCTCTTAGTTATAATATAAAAATACACTTTTATCCCTTCCTATTTTACTAATTACACTTTCAACCTTTATTACAAAATATATATATATTACGAAAATTATAATTTGATTTTTTTTTATAAAATTCAAAAAAAACATATAAAATTCAAAAATATATATATAATTCGTAAAAAATATATAAAATTTGAAAAAATATATAAAATTCGAAAAAACATATAAAATTTGAAACAATATATAAAATTCGAAAGAAACATATAAAATTAAAAAAAAAACCATATAAAATTCGAAACAAATATATAAATTTCGTAAACAATATATAAAATTCTAAAAACATATAAAATTCTAAAAAATATATAAAATTCAAATATATATATATATATAAAGTGTGACTGAAGTTTAAGTGGACAAGTGTTGGAGTCATTAGCCAAGGTAATGGATCTTCTCCAGCTCTCTGCAAAGCTATTTCAAGGGTCACGATGGCGACACATACCCCACGATGGTGACCGAAATCGGAATCGAACAGATACTTTATTAAAATATTTTAATCAAAATTAAATATATTAATATTTGAATCAAAATTAACGGTTCGGTTCCGGTTCTCATTTTTAAAGAACTGAAAGTATCGGTTAGATTCCGGTTTCGGTCTGAATCAAAAGCAAACCGGAGCGTGTGCACCTCTAGATTTGGGTACCAATGGACCCTTTAATCGATTAATTTTTTTATTTTTATTTTTATTTTATATAATTTTGATTAAAATATTATTTATATAATTTTTATTTTTATTTTATATTTATTTGTTGAGAGGAAAAGTGATAGTGATGGAAAGAGGAAAGTGGTAGAAAGAGAAAGAGAGTTAGAGAGGATCCGTTACCGTGACTAATGACTATGAGGCTTGTCCACTTAAACTTTAATCACACTTTTTATATATATATTTGAATTATATATATATATTTAGAATTTTATATGTTTTTTTGAATTTTATATATTGTTTACAAATTTTATATGTTTTTTTTAATTTTATATGTTTCTTTTGAATTTTATATATTTTTCGAATTTTATATATATTTTTAAATTTTATATATTTTTTATGAATTATATATATATTTTCGAATTTTATATGTTTATTTAGAATTTTATAAAAAAAAATCAAATTGTAATTTTTGTAATATATATATATTTTGTAATAAGAGGTGGAAATGTAATTAATAAAATAGAAGAGAATGAAAGTGTAATTAATAAAATTATTTTTTTAAATTCTGCACCATAGGATAGATTGGGGGTGGGTTTGTGCCACTTTTGAAAGATTAGGGGGGTTAGTTAAAAAAAAGAGTGGGGGGGGGGGGGGGTTGTGCCACTTTTGAAAGATTAGTGGTTAGTTAAGATAAGGGGGGGGGAGGGGGGGGGGGGGGTAGTTTTGGTCGCTTTCCCATGAACAATTTAATAAACTCTTATAATATTCATCTTAAAAATGAATATTGAATTAATATCATTCAATATTAATTCATGAATGAATATTTAAAAATATTACAAAACGGATTATAGATAATATATTGACGATACCATGAATCATGATTAATACCATCAACAATATATGCATATTAATTGCAAGGAATCGTTACAAGAGAAAATTAGACATGGTATAAATCTTATTTCACAACACATAAAATGTAATTTATTTTTCTATAATATTTTTTTATAATAGAATTGTAAAATAACAATGGTGATTGAGATTATAGAGTTAGGCATTGTTAATTTAAATGGGGAGATAACATAAGTGGAAAGATAAAGAAACAAAATGATTTTGTCCTTTTAGTGAATCTTTCACGTGAATTTAAATTAATTTTGATCCAAAATTTCTAATAGATTTGTTAAGTTTATTCAATTTGATGTTATATTTTATCAATTTATTGGATTTCTAAGATTTGAATAGTGTATAATGAGATAATAATCTGATTATTGGAAATATTTAGATACAACTTCAATTATGTAATTTTGAAGGAACATGCGCCTTTAGTGGGACTGTGTGATGATTACCAACAACCACTTGGACCTCATAACCGTTGTGTCAGTAAAAAGATTCAAAATATAAGACAATTCAGCATTCACTTGATAAACTCTTATAATATTAGTGGTTAGTTAAGAGAAGGGGAGGGGGGGGGGGGGGGGGGGGGGGGGGGGGTTTACTTAAAAATGAATATTGAATTAATATCAATATTATATAATAATATCAAAATCTTTTAAAAATATTACAAAACGGATTATAGATAATATATTGACGATACCATGAATCATGATTAATACCATCAACAATATATGCATATTAATTGCAAGGAATCGTTACAAGAGAAAATTAGACATGGTATAAATCTTATTTCACAACACATAAAATGTAATTTATTTTTCTATAATATTTTTTTATAATAGAATTGTAAAATAACAATGGTGATTGAGATTATAGAGTTAGGCATTGTTAATTTAAATGGGGAGATAACATAAGTGGAAAGATAAAGAAACAAAATGATTTTGTCCTTTTAGTGAATCTTTCACGTGAATTTAAATTAATTTTGATCCAAAATTTCTAATAGATTTGTTAAGTTTATTCAATTTGATGTTATATTTTATCAATTTATTGGATTTCTAAGATTTGAATAGTGTATAATGAGATAATAATCTGATTATTGGAAATATTTAGATACAACTTCAATTATGTAATTTTGAAGGAACATGCGCCTTTAGTGGGACTGTGTGATGATTACCAACAACCACTTGGACCTCATAACCGTTGTGTCAGTAAAAAGATTCAAAATATAAGACAATTCAGCATTCACTTGATAAACAATCAGGACCGTCCATTCCCATCTTGACTGGTAACAAAAAAAAGGTCTCACATCACTTGGCCACAGTCTCACCTTCTCCTCCAATCCCGCCTGCTTATACGCACTCATCACTCACCAACAATACCCAAAATATCCCTGCACCAACACCTTCAATCCAGAAAAGGCAAAGGGTATTATCGTAAATTCGTTCTACTCATTTGAAAAGTGTGTAACGCCGGACTTCATGTATAACAGACCTTGTGATAGCTTACAGTTCACTATATAAAGCCACACATATATAGATATATACATATATATGTTTGTGTGTGTGGATAGAGAGAGACTGAGAGAGCTGATTCAAATTTTAATATTGTGTCTAAACAGAGGTGGATTTGCATATGATAATGCACCGGAGTTATTGAGATAGTCCTTATTATTACGAATAGATCTCTGTTTTAATCGAAGATGTTGGACGGACTATTAGGGCGAGGGTTTAGCTCCAAATGGTGAGTGTCCAAACTCAGAACCGATCTCGTATCACTCTCTCTTTATATATATATGTATTCATGTATATGTATATATATATACATTTCGAGATAGCATTTGATTCGTGTACTGTGATGCAGTAAATCGTTGATTAAGCTGACGAGAACGCGCATCGATGTAATACGGAGGAATAAGGATGCGAGACAGAGGATTATGAAGAAAGACATTGCCGATCTACTAGCTAACGGCCTCGATACCAATGCCTTCATAAGGGTGATAATATCAATTTCTTTTCCCTAATCCAAATAATTTTTTGCTATTGTTTTGGTGCTACTTTTGCTTTGATAAATGCTAGTTCGAAATGAAATTTGATATTGTTGGGAAAGAAATATTTGTGTTGTCAATTTGTAATTATCAAGATTTTTGTTGCTAAAACGGAGTCCAGAAAATAAATGAGTTCAAATGAGCTTTACACTACTTATGCTTAACTAAGTTGATTGTTATTATTTTATTTTTGAAAAGGAACAGATCGTTTATTTATTTTTATTTTGATACTTTGTTGTTCTCAGGAACTAATGAGTTATATTGTTGATTTTGTCCACTAACATTTTATTTTCCTGTTTCTCCAAACGATCCGAGCTTATGAATTTTATTTAGGTGCCTCTGTTTCGTGGATAGATTCTTTGTGCATTAGTCATTTATTCATTTTTTGGTAGGCTGCTACAATATGTGATTTTCTTGAACCATTTAATTAATATTTTAAAGTTCTCATGTTCCTTTTAGTTATTCTCTAGTGAGCAATATAGGTGGTTTCAAATTTATCAGTATTTTAGTACATTCATGTCTGTATACTTTAGTACGGTTTTTTAGAAGTATTTATCTGAATCCCTAGGAAAAAAAGGTGCTCATAGATAAAAAGGGGAAAAAAGAGAAGAATAAATTGACTAACTTTAATCCATCATAATTGTGGTTGCAAAGAATTATCAAATTTTCCAATTGACAATTTTCTGCTAGGCCTCTAGTAGATTTCCGAGCAGAATCAGCACAACTTTTACTCCCGTCTTACTTGGTTTATGGCGTCCTAAAATAGAGAATAAATTATGGACATATATATGTGTCTGTATGTATATTGTATATATCTATATATAGTTAATTTATGTTGCATGATGATTTGCATCCATCTTCAGTTATACATGTGTGTGATCCTATGTGACGTGAGGGTATACTGCATATGCTCTAAAACTATATCACAGTTGTTATCCAAGTTAATATGCTAAGAATTTTGTACTTACGAAGTTTTCTCTTGGATGTGAAACAGACTGAAGAATATTTTGCTGGGATGTGCCTTTTGTTTTGCTATGACTTCATCGAGCAGTCTTGTGAATCAATATTGAAGCAGCTGTCTATCATGCAAAAACAGAGGTATGATTGATGTGCAGTACCACTGTTATACTTGCTGTTGTGGTATGGTGCAGCGAATCGGTAGCTTGGGCTTGGAATTGGGAAAAAATAGTTTTAGCTTTGAACCAATTATTTACCAATTCCAGGGAACCGATTTGGTGCTAACAAACATACATGTCATTATCCACCAGGAATGTAAAATAGAAGTGTTGAATTGTTATGCTTGCCATGCTATATCCTATATTTCTTAATATTGTTGGCTGTCATATATTATAGCAATAGCATTTTCTGTGCATAAATATTGAAGTATTTATATTTATGACGGCATGGCATATCTGCTTGATCACGCTTGCTCTGATGCAGCATTGCAGAATTTGCATGAATTTTTATACCAGTCTCTTGCCATTCAATCAGTAGGTTGACCACTGTTTATTACTCTTAAATAGTGCATTCATATGTTTAATTACAATAGATTTTGTGTTCAGGCATGCATGTTGAGTGGTCGATTGATTCAGAATGACATTTTAAGTAAAAATGTTTGCCGAAGTGTCGTTTGAACTCATTCGGATAGACACTAAATGAAGTGTTTTTAGAATTAGTAGTTTGTCAGTAGGCTTAGGCATAATACTACCCTGAACAAACTAAGAGACCCTTATAAGCACCAATGCATCAGTGGCCTTTATGCAAGCATATTTTAGAAGTGATGTGCTGAAAAATGATTGACTCCAAATAAGTTGAGAGTTGTATACACATCACAAAAGATGGGAACAAGGTCAGTGGTAGAGCGAGAACTTTTCTATAGTGGGAGCAGAAAATTTTGAAAAAGGATAAGTTAAAAAAATTGAACAAAAATAAGTTTAAATCCTATCAATGCATAATGATGAATTTGTAACGTACGAAGGATAGGGTATAGAATGTCTATCAGTTTAATGCCAAGGTCTCGACTACAAAATTAGATTTTTAAAATTTTCTCGCTTCACCATTTGCGTTTGACTGTTGGAGACAGATTCAAAGAGTAAAAGAAGTTCAAATGGGGATAATAAATTGTTCTGAATTGTGGAGAGAAAATTTTAAACATATTGTGAGGCAAAAAAAGTAAATATAAAAGGAAAAAGAACTAAGAATCATTAAAACTTGAAGGTTCTTTGTTTTTTTTGTTCTTTTTTCCATTTAAGATTTTCGAGAGGGGGGCATATACAATTTCAGAAAAAATTACATACAAAGTTATGGTAAAACAAATGCTGACTGAGGGCAATTGTGCCACCTGGGCCCTTACTGGCTCGACCATGGAACTACCAGATTGTGGGCCATATAGCTGTACTAGGTTAATTTGGTCAAAACTATTTTTGAGAAAATGTAAATAGAAAGATTGAAGCATAACAAGGGGCGTCTTGTGGTTGTATAGGGATCTCCCTTCTCGTGGCAGAATGAAATCTACTTTCTTTTCCTACCAAAAAAGGGAAGAAAAAAAAATGGTTAAATCGTTCCACACAGGCCCTGAAATTATAACTGCAAGTGTTTTTCATCAGTAACAATACGATCACAGACAAATTAGTTATTAGTGGTACCTATAATAAGTTACATGTCTGGCAGTCTCAAAGGTTTCAACAGATATATGTTTTCCAATACATTTGTGAAGCCGAGTCAAAAGCTTTCTAATTTGAGTTCCAACAGAGATAATAAACTTTAGAGTGTAGATATGAAAACAGAATTTGTTGACTTTTATCAGCAAATATCAGCAGATAGTATTGCCTGACATACAAACTATATTTGCAAAGTTAAGGGTTTCAGCTTGAAGGGAAACCATCCAGTTGAGACTTCTAATTGAAACAACTTAAATTTATTTTGATATTCCACTTGCTTTGCTGTTTCATAGGGAGTGCCCAGAAGAATGCCGGGAGGCTGTGTCATCTCTTACGTTTGCTGCTGCTAGATTTTCTGATTTGCCTGAACTACGTGACCTTAGGGATACGTTTAAAGAGAGATACGGAAATTCTTTGGACCGTCATGTGAATCAAAAGGTGATTTCCATGCATCCACTCTGAATAGTACATTAACAATATTGGAGATCTTTTCACACAGCTGATTAACTTAGGTGGTCTTCTTAGTTTGTGGAGAAACTTGCTTCAAATCCTCCCACGATGGAGAAGAAACTCCAAATACTGGAAGAAATAGCATTGGAATTTTCAGTAAAGTGGGGCCGCAGGGGTTATGAACAGAGCACTACTACTGCCTCTGCATTTACAGAGGTAACACCCTCTACATTCCCAAATGTTTATACTGATCAGTTAGAAACGAAAGGTGATAATATAAACTTGATTCAAGACATTGTATCCGTCTACAAAATTGATGCACTCATCTCTGCAACTAATTTTAAAGCGACCAACTTCACTTGATAATCCTGTTTAATATTTCGTTAAAGTCTGCACTTCTGCATCTTCTATGAATATATTGCAGGACCCACCTGGAAAATGTGGCCCTATCCATGTTATTGATGATAGATTCAAATTACAGGATGGTAAGAACAGAATCCCCAGAGCACAGCAACACAGTCTTTCGACTAAAGACAGGGATGAGCTTGTTATTAACAAGCAGATGATGCGAAATGGAATGGAGGGTAACAAGTTTGTGAGAAAGGAATTCACCAGTAACGGAGACAAGCCCCTTGCCAGCAGAGAAGAAACTACCCCAAACAAAAACAGTACCATAGACACAGTAAGAGCGGGTACTTCATTTCGGGGACAACAGAATCTAGCAAGCTCAACAAGAAAAGTTCAGGAGGAAAGAACAGATAGGCTAAAGTCCTTTGATAACAATAACTTCCCGCCACCATACATTAGGTCGAAAGATAATGTCATACCTCCTCCATATATCAAATCCGAAGATAGAAAATATGACTCAATTAAGGGGTCTATGAACTCCAGTTCTTACTGCAGTGAGGCCTCCATTGATCCTTCTAGCCACAACAGTGAGAATGCAGTTAATGGGTCAGAGAGGGTCTGGATGGAACCAGAACAAAACCATGAGGGTAAGGTTGTTGGACCCGTAAGAGTGAATAGGCATGGTCATGAGAAAGATCACATTTGCCAGGATGTCGTACCCTTGCCAAAACCAAGATCAGTCAAGAAGAAACATTCAAAATCATCATCCACTCAAAATGGTCTTGGCAACTTTGGAGATACTGAATTCAGCAAGAGAAGTTCAAGTAGCAGGAGAAGGGATAACTCAAGAAGAGGATTGCAGATCTTGTTCGAGGATGAGCATCACCACAAAGATGAAGAGGAAAGGGTTCTAGATAAACTGTTGTTACATTTCAGCAAGAAACCATCAAACTACGAAGCAGGGAAGGTGGTGAAAAGGTCAAAAGATCATCCCTCACACCAGATGACCAATGCTGGTGGATACCATAATAGTCGAAAAACAGATGGCCCCGAGGCAGAGCCAGACATGGTTCCTCCGCCCACCAGGTCCGTTTCTCTCCCTCGTCAGCAGAAGGCGAAGAATGTTTTTGCTCGTACCAATTCTGTCCAGGCACGTCATGTGCATCCCAACTTACCAGATTATGATGATTTGGCGGAACGAATCGCAGCCCTGAGAGAAAGATGAAAGGTAAGAGCAAGTGAAACTTGGATATTGCATATTTTTTTTATTTGCATGACAATTTATTATTATCTTCTATGCATTAATTCACAGAGTGGCTCTTGTACATCTATCATTGTTGTGCCTGCAGAGAGGGTACTTAACCTTGATCCCATGAATGGCGATGCCTGTTACAATTGAGTTGAAGTGTCCTTCAATAATTGTCACTCACACCACCTAACATGGGCCTTTCAACTTATGTAGCTGGAGTGTAGCCCTGCGTTGTCTTCTTCTCCTCCTTTAATGAATAGGTATATACTGCTATGCTTTGTAGTGTTGGTATTCTCTCTTCTTTTTTTTTCTTTTTTTTTATAATTGTAACCATGCATGTTAAACATTGCATTCAACAGATTAATAAACAATGAGATTGAGTTTGCTTTATTTTACTTCTTTAAGCTTTTGTGAATCTTTGGAAGCACATGCTGAGCTTATTTTTATTAGGCAAATAAGTATTTAGGTAACTGGGTTGATCGAGGTACTATTGTCCTTTTCAGAGACTGTTATGATGCTATTTGGTGTCAAAAATGACCTCGAATGGCAGGAAAACCCCCCACCACATCAGAATAAAAGCCTTTCACAACTCCCCCCAAGATTCCCTTCCTATCTACTTTCCTTGTCAATGGTGAACAGACTCTTTCCCGCCAAAAAAAGTCTCTCACCTTCCATTTATTACTGCCCCCTTTCTTTTTACTCATCAATTACACATCCCACAAGAGAGAGAAAGAAGAGAGATAGAGAGATGAAAGGTGCTTCCAAAGTAATAATGGGGGCAACTCTTGTCATGGTAGTGGGTCTCGCCATAGTATTAGGCCTGGTGCTGGTTTTACTAGCGGAGTTGTACTGCTCCCTATTACTTCGCCGGCGAAAACCCCAAATCACCACCACAAGTACCACCACCATCACCGCCACTCCCACCACCACAACTGCCGCCACCAATGCCAATGAATCTTCCTGTCACCACAACCAACCCCATTGTCAATCTCCTTCTCCGCCCCTGCGTAGTTTCTATGCACAAGGGGTGCTTCGTGCTCCGAGAAGCTTCCTCTTCCCTGCAGTGTCTGACAAAGAACTCGAGGCAGATATAGAGAAGCAACACTCTCAGCCTCATCAAATTCTCGAATCCGGAACCCCACAATCCAGCTCCACTCCACATCGAATCGGGCTGGTATCTCCCTCACCCTCATCCCCTTCCTTCTTAGCTTCACCTAATCTTATTCAAAACGTTTCACTTCAAGGTGACAGCACCAGTAATGAAGGTGAAAAACACTTCGTGTACATATCAAATCCAATCTACGACAACGAAACCGCCATGCCAAGTCTAGCAGACACCCCATTTCAAACGCCGGATACTTCACCGTCCCACCTAGAAATGGGAGGTTCCTCCGGCGATGACGGCGATAAAGAGCAATCATCGCCGTCTAGTCCCTCGTCTCTCCCAATCACTCCTCCATTGTCTCCAATGAAGAAGCTTCCAGCAGTGGCATGCTCAGTCTCTCTGAGACATGCTCGGTCACTTGCCAATTCAGGCAGTGACTCCAATAGTGTCAATGGTGTTTCTTCATCATCATCTGGCTCTCCTTGTACTTCTCCTTCATGGTGAAATGTCCTTCAATGTTAAAAAAACCCAGACTATTCACAGCTTTGCTATTTTGTTTCTTTGTGAATTTTGGGATTTGGGGTTTTTCATGTCTCCTTGCCACTGTTCTCTTGTAGCGTGACATTGGCTCGTCAAACCAAGCCATGCTTGTGCTTAGAATTTTTTTTTTTTCCCCAATTCTCTCCTTGTATTTGGTTGTGTGAATATGTTTTGCAGGGGCAAAAATAGACTCTTTTTTTTATTCTTGTTGGTGTTGGGACTGTGAAGATGCATGTGATGAAGGATGGGTTTGGACTAAAAGGTTAAAAAAAACCTGTGTTTTTACTGGACATTTTGTGATGGTTTCGAGGCATTGAAAGAAAGAAAACAAAATTGTGGGCAGTGGGGTCTTTGTCTGCTTAGACAAGGACGACCTGTGTTGGTTTCGGTACATGAGACCCGTCACATAAAGAAGCTTCAGTTTCTGTGATCACTCGTGTGTGTTTTAATTGAATAGCATTATAATAATTTTCTGATCAATTTGGGTTAGCTGTGTACCTTTTGCCATAAATCATACTAATGGAAAATGTGATGAGCCTGAAGCTATGAGTAATATTGTGTTTGCTAGGCTAGAATGAATATAATATTGTGTTTGCTAATTATTATTATTATTTTTTTGTTTGGTTATAGTATTATTAAATAGAGAATGAAATATATTTTTTAGTTTAATTGGGGAATGGAATGCTCATTCCATAAGTTTACTAATAGAATGAATTTTCATTTTCTAAAATGAAATTTTATTACATGAGAATAATCATTCTTACTTTAAAATACATTATCAAACAAAGGAATGACTGGAATTGGTATTTCATTCTATTCCATTCATGTGTACCAAACGCAGCCCAAGAGGTTTGGTTAAACCATTGAAAATTTTCATCCTGAAACATGACAATGGCTTCTAATTTTTTAAATAATCTGGAAACGCTGTGGGCTGTGGGGTTGTTGGAGATTAGGTGCTACACCTCATGGTCCTCATGTAGACCAGACGGTGAGACAGCTATTGAGTAGTCGGCAGTGAAAACTGTGTAATTTTTTGGATGAGAAATAGTTTGGGTAAATGTTCTAAGAAAGTTAAAACTCTCTTGGGGGATTCATGGAGTGTCAGTGGCACTTATTTACAGTACTAATTACAAATGGACAAACAAAAATCTGAGGTTGGGAAGATTTGAGAAAAAGGGTCATGATTGATTTGTTTGGTTGGGTAGAAAGGGAGGAAGCTTCCTATTGATAATTTGAAGGGAGGGTTGAAGTAAGAAAGATGGAAAAACAAGGCATTTATATGGTCTGGTTAGAAAATTTGAGGATTAAAATTTAGGATTAGCAATTTTTCCCGCAATAAGTTCAACGTTGTTGAAATCGAGAGTATAAGTAGGATCGTTTTGGAATTTTAGAATCGGAATTGTAGAATTTATGATTTTGCCTAATTATTAAGAAATAATTCTGTTTAATTTCTTAAAAAATGATATATTTATAATACCACAAAAATATTAAAATTTTGGGCATTTAATTGTTTTACATAAGTTTGAACAGTGTATTGAGAGATTGACCTAAATCATTAAGATTTTAGGCATTTTATATAGAAAATCTAACACTTGAACTATTTTTTCAATCAAAAAATAAGTAAAATTATGATAAAATCATACAGAATTATGATAAAATCGTAAAGAACCATGATAGAATCCAAGATTTTATGAGTTAGTTTGATGATTTTGACAAGGATCAAAATTTATTTCTACACTGTCAACGACACTAGCTTACTGGCATGGTGCACCAAGTTAATCAACAGAAGAAATGCACAATTTTTATGAATCCTTGGTGGCGCGTGTTGTGCACCTCTTTCTCCTGGTTGAAAATATAATGTAACATATACTCTGCAATATTGATAATTTCTTTAGTTTGTATAGTAACCTAAAAGAAATTATAAAGCTTAATATTGCGGCTCTGTTGCATAACTTCGAACATGAGATTGGAAATTTTTACGTTAAATTTTGTCTTCTTTATTTATTTATTTTATACATGATAAAGAAGTTAGTCATTAGATTAAGTTATAAGCTTTACTTCAAAAAATTATTTAACAATAGTATGTATTGGTCTAACCAACAACTAGAATTTTATAAAATTGTAAAAGTGATTAGTTTTATAATAACCTAATAAATTATTTTTAAACCAGTTATCTAAAATAGGGTTAAGTACTCAAAACTCACTGCAGTTTTATATTAGGTGTGAAAACCCCCCTAGAATGAAAATGTGTGTATTGACATGCATAAGTTTAAAAAACGTGTGAATATCTCTCTTGAAAATATCCGAATACCCTCTACCAATCTCTAAAATACTCATTTTACCCTTTTATATTCTATTGAATACCCATTTTACCCTTTTGCAAAGACTATTATACCCTTATAATTAAATTAGCATTATACCCTTATAATTAAAAATATATAAAATTTGAATAAGTTTTGAAAATAATATATAAAATTAAAAAATATATAAAATTCAAAAAAAAATTTAAAATTCGAAATATATATATATAATTCAAAAATATATATATATAATTTGAAAAAATATATAAAATTTGAAAACATATATAAAATTCAAAAAATTATATAAAATTCGAAAATATATATATATAATTCGAAAAAAATATATAAATTTTGAAAACAATATATAAAATAAAAAATAATATATAAAATTCGAAACAAAATATATAAATTTTGAAAACAATATATAAAATTCAAAAAAATATATAAAATTCTAATTTTTTATAATTTTATATATATATATTTCGAATTTTATATATTTTTTCAAATTTTATATATGTTTTTAAATTTTAAATATTTTTTTTCAAATTATATATATATATTTTATATATGTTTTCAAATTTTATATATTTTTTGAATTTTATATATTTTTTTGAATTTTATATATATTTTTTCAAAATTTATATATATTTTGTTTGAATTTTATATATATTGTTTTGAATTCTATATGTTTTTTTCAAATTTTATATATATTTTTAAAAATTTATATATTTTTTTCATATTTTCCATTTTTTTGAAATTTATATATTAAGGGCATATATGTTATTTTATATAAAATTGAATCAATTCGTATACAAATAAAAAATTTGAAATAAAATCATATTAGATAGTGTTATACGCATCATATGCGCATAGTATAGGAGTGTTAAAAGGCTCACTACCCTCTAAAATATGGTACCTATGATAAAGTACAAATGTCAAAGGCATAATCACCAATTACATGTATCATAGATCCTGTATTTTAGTTTTGTAGAACTTTTATAGGAGGGATTGAAGTTTTTTTTTTTTTTTTTTCAGTCATGTAAAAATGACATATAAATAAAGTTTGTCTTCTTTAGATCCATTATTCCAGATTTGACGCATTTGGACTATGTTTTGTTTGGTGACTTTGATCCCCACTTTTGTTTTTTGAATGGTAAAAACATGCACATAGCCCTACATGAATTTCATGGGATTCGAACTCTTAACCTATCCTTACGGAAAAAAAGTTTGATAAAAAAAAGTTGATATCATCATACATGTCTACTCTAATAAAATATAATAAATTTTGTGGAGTGTCTCATATTTAGGCCATGTTTGGTATACGGTCTGGTATGGTTTGGTCTGTTCTAGTGTAGTCTGGTCCGGTCTATTCTGGTCCGGTTTTGCCTAAATCCTGAATTTAAAAATCTGTTTGATAATCGGTCTGGTCTGATGATCACGGCCTCACAAACATTGAACTAGACCATATTTGGTAAAGCGATCTGTTTGATATTTTCGCTTTAAAAAAATAAAATTATTTATTATTTATTATAATATTCATTTATTATTTTTATGTATAATTTAATTTAATTATTAATTTATAAATATATTTTATTAATTTATTATTTATTCATTTATATATTAATTTATAAATATATTCTATTAATTTATTATTTATTATTATTTAATTATTTAACTCATTTTATTTACTATTATTTAATTATTTAATTCATTTCATTATTTATTTATACTATTATATTATTAATTTATTATTATTATTTATTCATTTTAAATTATTTATAAATATATTTTATTTATTCATTTATTTATTATTATATTTATTAATTTATAAACTCAATTCTTTTTTGGACTCTCTTTTCCATAAGTAGGACAACTCCCTGACTTATGGATCACTCATCTTCTAGAGAATTCTATGAGCCCATTTATTTCTTCGGCCCATCCGTCTTCGGTCCATCTGTCCTCGGCCCATCAGTCTTCGGCCCATCAGTCCTCTGGCTCATCTTAGTTGGACCATGTATTATTTTGACTATTACACAGGCCCATGAGGTTATGGGCTAATTCATAGCCCATGACCGAAATTAAATACCTTCATATATACACACACATATATATATTGTTTATGGGAAATGATGGTGATGAGTTGTCATGTCATCATTAGGTATTTAATGACATTTCAAAATAAGAGGTCATTACTTCCTCAATCCTTGCACCATGACGGCTCATCGTGGGTTGTGCAACCTTCGGGCTCACGCAGTCCTTTGGCATACCTTTCTCTTTCTATAAAAACCCACTCCAAGCTATTTCATTTCTTCATTAACTTCATTTGCAATTCTCTGCCCCTGCTTCTCTCTCTCTTTCAACTTTCCTCTCTGAAACTCGTATCTTTCTCATTCATGCAATCCTTTCCCGTTAGTCAGTTCAGATCCTCTAGCAGAACAGAAGTCTGCTTCTACTCGAAGCTTTCCCTGACTCTTCACTTATCAGCTGAGTAAGTCGGACGGTCTTTTGCCTTTTCTTTAATTTTCACCTCTGCCTCTTTTCTGTCTCTTCTACCTTTCTTGGCACTATGTCTGACAGCGATGACACCCGGTCAGTAGAGGAGGTCATTTTGTCCTCTACTACTGGCACCGATCCTACCAGTAGTGACAGCCCTTCGTCTACCCGTCAAGGGGCCCTAAGAACAGTTCCCCAAAACACCAATCTTCCGGGTTCGTCAACGAATCCGGGATCTCCCATGTCAAGGGGTCCCAACGACTGTGGACCCCAAGCCCTTTGAACCATTCGTAGTGGCCTTACTTAAGAAAATCCGTCCTGAAGTAGATGTAAAACATCTTTGGGCTGAGACCCATGTACTTGGGGATGTCGATGTGGACCCTTACCCTGGTTTCTTAGATTTCACCAAGAGCGAGGGACTCCAACCCGGTAACATTCTGTTATCGGCAGTTCACCTTATGGTTTTAAGGTTCCCCCTTCACCCTTTCTTCCATTACGTGTTCTTCATGTTAGGTTTACACCCCCTTCAACTTAACCCGAACAACCTTAGGATTCTGTCCATGCTCCTATTATACAGTAGGGATCTGGACCTTAACCTAGGTTTAACTGATTTACTTCTTTGTTACTTTTTCCAGAATGCTAGAGAAAGTAAGGGTAGATACAACTTCTTCCCCTTTCATGGTCGGAGTATATGCTCTGGTACCAAAAAGTATGATAAGGGATGAAAAGAGAGAATGGTAGTTGTGAGTGGTAATGTGTCTTACCCATTTTCTTGTACATTCCCGATCCCAAACATGTTCGGTGCCATTCATTTACCCATCTACCGTCCCCTCCATAAGGCCTCTTGTCTTTGTGGGTTCTGTGATCTACATCGGGGGAAGTATGCATATAGGTTTCTAGGTTATGAGGACAGAGAAATCCCCCTGTCAGACGTATAGCCCTCTTGAAAACCAAGATCTGGGGCAATGTCCGATCTGCTATAGACCTTCTGACTTCGGCAAACCTGGAGTCGATTTCTAATTTGGGCGATACTGTTGACAGGATGGACATTCCCGACAAACCTCTTTCTGCCAGACGCCCTCAAGTTCCTGAAAGGGTTAACCTGGTTGACGTTGTGCCGCTTTCAACAGCTCTCCCGGCGCCTCCGCCGGCACAAAACCCGATTGTTCCACCCCAGCCTTCCCATGTAAATCCTCCACTTACGAGGACCCGATCAGGTACATGACCCAAGCTACCGATGCCTCAACAAGCGCTACTCCCCAGGCTCAGGAGGCTCCCCATACTTCTATTCCCTAGGAGCCAAAATTCCTTCTTCTTGATGGGACTCCGGTCTGCGCCGATCAGCTCACCATCACCCAGTCGGAAGCTCTCCGGGTTATGGCAAAAGAATTTGGACTCCGACCGATAGGGCTGCTCAGTCAAAAATCACCAGGACTGAGCTTCTGAAGAAGAGCTCCACAATGGTGATGGAGGTATGTAACTTGTTTTTATTTTGTAGCTTGGTTTAGTATCTTTACCACCTTATGTACTAACATGCATTTTCTCCCTCTTTATGTGTAGCTTCTTTATGGTATCCAGACCTACAATCATATTGTGGAGTCTAATGTTCGGGAGATGGCCAATATGCAGGCCCAGATCAAGCAAAACAACGAGCATCGAGTCACTCTGGTCAAAGAGGCAGATGATCTTCGTCAGACCGTCTCAGAGCACAAAATCTTCTGGAGACCGATGAGGCGGAGAAGAGGGCTTTGACTGTCGAAAAGCTAGCTTTAGCTGCTGAGCTTGAAGAGGTGAAGACAACCTACAAGAAGATGGCTGCAGAAAAGGCGAAGTCAAATAATCTTCTGGCTCTTGAGCGGTCCAAATTAGAGGTGTACCGCTTGGGGGGTCTGGATATGCACAGCCGGTACACCACCATCTGTGATATCCGAATGGTCAGAGCGTGGTGAAAAAGGCACGAAATGGAGCATATTCCTTTGGCAGATCGGGAGTTCAAGACTGCTGAAGAATTCGATGCCTTCATGGGAGTGTCCCTTCCCTACAAAACCCCTTCTGCTTTTGAAAATGAGAAGCGGTTCATTGCCATTTTGAAGGGAGAAGACTATCATTCTCCTGAGTAGAATAGGTTTATCTATACTTACCCTTTTTAGAAGGGTGTTTTTGTAATTTCTTTCTTTATTAATGAAAAAGAATTTTTCCCATCTCAGTGTTTATTTTGTTTTTCCTGCAATGTTTAGTCTTCGGGCATATGGCCCCTGAGGCTTGTCTTTGTCCTCTAGTTAGTTCAAATCAGGTTTGAACTCAACACTTAGAAAAATTTTAATTTCAAAATGGAGCTTTCGGGCATATGGCCCCTGTGGCATGTCTTTGTCTTATGGTTAGTTCAAATCAGGTTTGAACTCAACACTTAGGAAAATTTTAATTTCAAAATGGAGCCTTCGGGCATATGGCCCCTGAGGTTTGTCTTTGTCCTTTGGTTAGTTCAAATCAGGTTTGAACTCAACACTTAGGGAAATTTTAATTTCAAAATGGAGCCTTCGGGCATATGGCCCCTGAGGCTTGTCTTTGTCCTCTGGTTAGTTCAAATCAAGTTTGAACTCAACACTTAGGAAAATTTTAATTAAAATATGGAACACTAGCATAAAAATAGAATGTATCTTTATTGAAATGAACTTGAGAATCATGAAACAGAGGTGCCGAACATCGGGCACAAATGCTTTATTATAATTAGTAGAAGGTGTTATAAGTGAGACACGGTCTTACTGCTTTCACAAGAACAAGAAATTACCTAAGGATAATACCTCTTCAGCCGATAAGAGTTCTGAGAGTTGGGCTCAATGCGGCCTGTCTCGTTCTTTCGCACCCGATAAGCTCCGCGTCCGATGACCTCAATAATTGTGTAAGGTCCTTCCCATGTTTCTCGTAATTTGCCTACAATCCCAATCTTTCTTCTGAGTACCATATCGCCTACCTGGAATTCTCTTCTCTTGACTTTCTGATTGAACCGTGCCCTGACTTGTTGCTGATAGGCCGCCAGCGTTATCCCGACAACTTCCCTTATTTCCTCTAGTAGGTCCAAATGATGGGCTAGGTGCTGATTGTTTAGTCCTTCTTCCCAGGCTTGACTTCTCAAAGTAGGTACTCTCAACTCGGTTGGGATAACGGCTTTTGCCCCATAAGCCATGGCGAATAGGGTCTCTCCCGTTGGTTGCCTTGGAGTAGTTCGATAGGACCATAACACCTCGGGCAATTTCTCCAACCAGGCCCCTTTTGTCTCTTCAAGCTTTTTTCTGAGTGTATCAAAAATGGTTATGTTTGTCCTTTCAGCCTGCCCATTTCCCTGTGGATAGCCAACGGAAGAAGTGTTCTGATTGATCCCATGCTTTGCCAGGAATGCTTGAACTTTCCTGTTATCCAAATTGGTGTCATTATCCATCATTATAGTTCGAGGTAGACCGAATCTACAAATGATGTGGCTCCAGATGAACTTTATAACATGGCTACTTTTGATGGTGGAGTATGCCTCGGCTTCCACCCATTTGGTAAAGTAGTCCGTAGCCAGAAGAACATGAGTGGTAGAGCGTATAGCTTGCGAGAGAGGTCCCACGTTATCCATACCCCATCGGGCAAAGGGGTGAGGGATAATTGTTGGGTTCAGTAACTCCGGAGGTGGATGAATGGCATCTCCATGAAATTGACACTTTTTACAGTGTCGAGTATAGACCTCTGTGTCCCTTGACAGATAGGGCCAGAAGTATCCTTGGGTGAGAACTTTATGGGCTAAAGACCTCCCTCCGGAATGATTGCCACACGATCCTGCATGAATTTCTTCCATGACCGTAGAGGCTTCGGAGGGCGTGAGACACCTTAAATATGGTCCGGAGAAAGACTTGCGGTATAATTGGCCATTGTATAGAGCATATCTGGCCACCTTCATTCTTATCTTTCGGGCCTCAGGTTTCGACTCAGGTAATGCACCGGTCCTCAAATAATCTGCTATAGGGTCCACTCCAGCTTGGCTCCCATGGAATGATCATCACGAATTTGGGGGCCTCCAAGCTTGATCGTTCGATGAAGTCTATTAGTACAATTCGAGTTATACTTTCCCCTACTACAGAGGCCTGGTTAGCCAGATGATCTGCAATGATATTATCCCCTCTGGGGATCTGTTTAAAAGTCAACTGTTGGAATTCCTCGGCCTATTTTAGTACCAAATTCTTGTACGCTTCCATTTTAGGCTCTCGGGTTTCATACTCCCCATTCAACTGCCGTACTACCAGCTAGGAATCGCTCCATATCTTCGTTTTCTGTACCTGAAGGCTTCGGGCCAACCGAATCCCTGCTAAAAGGGCCTCATACTCGGTTTCTTTGTTGGAGGCAGGAAACTCCAATCGAACAGACTGTTGGATTTTAGTGTCATCTGGTGTCACGAGCTCTACATCGATCCCTGCACCATTGACATTTGATGATCCGTCAACGAACACAAACCATAAGCCAGGTTCATTTTCTTCTAACGAGTCTGTAGTTTCTGTTTCCAATAAAAAATTAGCTACCGTTTGTCCTTTGATGGCAGTTCGGGGGACATAGGTTATGTCAAAAATCCCGAGTTCTATTGCCCATTTGGATACTCTCCCCGATAACTCTGGTTTCGCCATTATGGATCTGATCAGGGTTGCAGTTGGCACTACGATCGGATGTGCTTCAAAATAATGCCGAAGATGTCGCTTTGCATTGACTAGTGATAGTACCAGCTTTTCCTGCTTTGAATAACGGGTTTCTGCATCAGCAAGGGCTTTGCTGGTGTAGAAAACTGGTATCAGGTACCCCTTGCCCTCCTTGACTAGAGCGGCACTAGTAGATGTCGTAGATATGGCTAGATACAAGTGCAACGGATCATCGGCTTCTGGGGTTGCCAGTATGGTAGGCTTTGCCATGTAGCTTTTGAGTTTTTTCAGGGATTCTGATTGCTCCAGCCCCTAGACCTCCCTTTTTGCCGCCTTTATAGCTTGAAAGAATGGCCGACACCGATCAGTTAAGCGGGAGGTGAAACGGCTGAGGGTTGCCACCCTTCCGATTAGTACCTGGATTTCTTTCCGGGACCTTGGCTCAGCCAACTCCACAAGAGCTTTGACTTGTGCTAGGCTAGCTTGTATTCTCGTCCGATCAACTATGTGTCCTAAGAACTGGCCCGAGGACACCTCGAAGGAACATTTGGATGGGTTGAGCTTCATCTTGTACTTTCTGAGGGTGTCGAATACCTGTTGCAGGTCGGTCAGGTGATCACTTTTTACCTTGCTCTTGACCACTGTGTCATCAATGTAGGCTTCTATGGTAGATCCCATCATGCCCTGGAAAACTTTGTTGACCAACCTTTGAAAGGTTGCCCCTGCATTCTTTAGTCCGAAAGACATAATTGTGGAACAATATGTACCTGATTAAGTGATGAATGCGGTCTTTTCCTTGTCATCTGGGTTCATTCATATCTGGTTATACCCAGAGTACGCATCCAAAAAACTCAAGCGTTCAAATCCCGCGGTGGCATCTACCATCTAATTGATCTTTGGTAAGGGGAAACAGTCCTTCAGGCATGCTCTGTTCAGGTCGGTGAACTCCACGCACACCCTCCATTTCCCATTCTTCTTCTGAACCACAACAACGTTTGCTAGCCAGGAAGAATACTGTACTTCCTTAATGAATCCTGCTTGGAGAAGCCGATCAACTTTCTCAGCTATGATCTGGTTTCGGTGAGCCCCCATCTGCCTTTGCTTTTGTCTGACAGGTTTTGCGTTGGGATCCATGTTGAGGGAATGATGTGCTATTGAAGGATCGATGCTAGTCATATATATATGGCCCCAGGCAAATACGTCGGTGTTGGAGCGCAATAGGTCCTCCATTTATTCCCTTTCTTCAGCACTGAGGCCAGAACCGATATAAGTCAACCTTTCAGGGTGATCAGGGTAGATCCGAACTTCAAGCAAAGGTTCAACTGCTATTGATGACCCCGCACCCTCTTCCTGTAATTGCTATTGATCATCGGGTATCGTTTTGGATCCTGATTCTCGTTCTGGTTCAGCCCTTTTCTTCAGACCTTTCATGGTGACAGCGTAACACTCCTTGGCTGCTACCTGATTGCCCCTAATTTCAATCGCATCAATTTCGTTCGAATCGATGCACCGTATGACCTGATGCATGGTTGACGGAACTCCGTGCATCCGATGGATCCAACCCCTTCCCATAAGGAGATTATAGGAGGGTTTGACGTCCACCACCACAAAGGATTCTCTAAGAGTGCGCCTTGCTGCTGTGATTGGTGGTTGGATCTCTCCCACTGGTTCCACTCTTCTCCCATCAAATCCGGCTATCGGGCTTCTGGAAGGGACTATTTCCTAAGGGTTGATCTCTAATTTCTCAAAGGCCCACTTGGTGATAATGTTGGCGCTGCTTCCGGGGTCAACCATCACTCTCTTGATCAAGCAGTTCGAGATCATGAAGGAGATAACCAAGGGATCGTCATGTGGCGATTGAATGCTCCGCATATCTGCAGAAGAGAAAGTTATTCGGGCGTCCTCTTTCGGGCTTCGAAACTCGCTGACTTCCCCAACCCTTCGCAGCTTCTGGGCTTGACGCATCTGGGATCTACGTGTTTCCTCTTCTTCTGATCGACTTTGTCCTCCATGAACCATGTGAATGACTCTTACGGGTTGTTCCATTGCCCCCTTGGCGGGCGCATGTGACACTTGGTCTGATCGGGTGCCCTCATTGGCAACGTCCTCGGTCAATTCTCCTTTTGCTATCATGACTTCCATTTGTCTCCTAAGGCTTCTGCACTCGTTGGCATGGTGCCCGTACTCGCCATAGAAGGCACAGTGTCTTGACATGTCCCTCTGGTCCATTGGTTGTCTAATGGGTGGTGGTGACCGAAAGATTCCTTTACCCTTAGTCTCCTGATACAGCTTGGCCAGGGTAACCTTTAATGGGGTGACCTTCTCTTCAAATCTCTGGCGTTTCTCTGGGATAGGGGAGGGTGCAAGAGGAGCGCTTGGTCGCTTCCGATCTGGTACCCGATCCTTTACCATGGAAGGTTCGGTTACCCTTGCCTCTACGCTTGCAAATGTTGTCCTTCTCTAGCATATGACCAACTCCTCTTCTATTCGGAGATGCCCCTGTGCCCTGGAATTGAGTTCTCCGATGTCTGCTGGTGGCCTCTTGACCAAGGACTGATGGAACTTGGTTCCAGGGATCAGGGCCATTCTGAAGGCCTCGACAGCTGAATGTTGGTCACAATTATCGATTGAGGACATCTCGATATTGAATCGTGAGACAAAGCTTTTCAGGGATTTGCCTTTCTCCTGGATCATGGTGAATAAACTGGAGATGGTCTTCTTTTGTCTTTTATTACCGAAATACTAGGCAATGAATAACTCATAGAGTCTGAGCCAGCTTCCAATGGATCGGGGTGGTTGTTTTCTGAACCAGAACAGGGCTGCTTCGTTTAGGCTGGTGGGAAAGACTTTGCAGAGTAAGGCTTCGTTTTCGTTGTAGACATTCATCTTTGTATGAACGTGGTAGATGTGCTCCGTTGGATCTTTTATGCCATCGAACAGGGTGAACTTCGGTAGTCTGAACCTCTCCGGGTAGGGCACACTGGTGATCGTCACAGTGAATGGAGTTTGCATGACGTCGATGGATGCCTAGGAGGCCAGATCGATAGGGGTCTGTATCTTCAGATCCTTAAGCACCTCCCTTTGGATTTGGTCATAATTTCCTCCAATTTCTTCATGGTCAGAATCTCCTCGGGATTGCGTCCCCCGAGCACCTGTAGGGACGACTCTGCGTGCTCTTCTCGATCGTTGTTGGATTTTACTTGGTGGTTGTCCCTTTTTAACCGGTGGCCTATAGACCGCTCCTGCTGGCTGGATTGCTCGTCGTTCTGGATCTCTTGAGGGTTCTGAAGTTAGGCCAGTTTTGCAACTAGTTCAGCGTTCTGCCTCTCCAATTCAGCGGTCCTCTCCTCCAAGGCTCGCCTAATCGGATCCTCGGCTTGTTGGCCTACGTTCGGAGGTAACTCAGTTTGTTGTGAACGTGTGATCACCGTCATTGATGGTATGAATCTCAGTTTTTTTGTAGAGAATGGGAAGCTTATTGAAAAATCTTTCAATAATGGTGTTTCCCACAGACGGCGCCAATTGTGTAGATGCAAAAAAATACACAATAATAATTGGGTTAAAAAATTGGATCCTTCATTCAATCTTTGGCGATGTATTTATACATAATTTTGGTAAATGGGTCAAACCCATTTACCCAAGTTTATCAATCTGTTAAATCATGAGATTTGATAAATTCAATTCTTTTTTGGACTCTCTTTTTCCATAAGTAGAACAACTCTCAGACTTATGGATCACTCATCTTCTAGAGAATTCTATGGGCCCATTTATTTATTCGGCTCATCCGTATTCGGTCCATCAATCCTGGGCCCATCAGTCTTCGGCCCATCCTAATTAAACCATATATTATTTTAACTATTACAGAGTCATAATCAAGACCATACCAGACCAGGTGAAACCATAACCACCTACCAAACGGGGCCTTATTCTCACGCTAGGCCTTTGGTTTTGGTCCCCACTTTCGCACATTGAATTGTGATTATATGAGAAAGTCTTCCATTAAAACTTTACATGAGATGAGAATGAATACCATGTCATTGCTATATAGTTATAGTTAAATCCAATTAAATCAAGTATCTTTACTTTGTGGGTCACATGACAATATGACATGTCCATTGTCAATATATGACTAATTCATATATAGTATATTAAATTATTTTTTTTTTTAAAAGTAAGCATTTTATAATTTGTATATTTATTTTCTACATAATTGGAATTGTGTTCTGGAAGGAAAATTATGAAACTGGAAAAAAATATTTTAAAAAGATTTTGTTTTTAATCCGTTTCTAGTATCTACAGTGGATAGATATCATCAAGCCAAGAAATGAGTGGATAAATATGAATGCAATACAGGAGCGAAGGTCAATTTTGTCCTTTACGAAGAAATTCAGAAAGTAGCATTGGGAAGCGATTTAACTGAACATCCCGCTTTTTAAGGTGGTCATACTAATCTCTATCCATATTCAATCTCATATATGGCAGATACTACAATCTTATATTGATTCTCAATCTATTATATAGATATATATGAGGTTATCCACAAAACACAGCGACGCCGTTTTGCTGCAGGCTGCTGGATGGTTAGCACTTATTAGTTTACGTTTTAAAAATAAGTTTCCAAAACTTAAAAAACAAAAAAAACAAAATTTAGAAAACTATTAAAAACATTTAATTGAAAATATTTTACAACTGTATTTTAAAGTTCCTACACAAAAAAAAAAAAATTGTACCTGAATTTTCTAATTATTTTACTTAAAGTATGCATTAGTACTCCGAAAACAAAAATATTTTTAGAGAATATAAGAGTCTGTTTACTAACTGTTTCTGTTTCATGTTTCCTGTTTCTGTTTTCTGAAATTTGAAAATAATCTGAAAAACACGTTTTTTAATTTGTTTCTGTTTTTTGAATTGAGAAAACGTTTCCTTTCATTACAAAGAAAACATGAAGCAAAAAAAAAGGTGCTTCCTCTTTTTGTTTCCTCAAACTCACCATAATCATCAATAATAAAAAGAATAAGAAATATTAAATCAATAAAAAATAAATAAAATAAAAAATAATAATTACATAAAATATTATTTAAATAAAATAAAATAAATAAATATAATAAGAAATAAAATAAAATGAATAGATAATTAATAAAAAATAGTATATTAATAAATTAAAAATAAGTAAAATAAATAATAATAAAAAATAACTAAAATGAATAAATAAAAAATGATTAAAAATACAATTAATAAAAAAATAATAAATAAAATAAAATAAATATAATTAATTAATTAATTGAATGATAAATATCTCACAAGAGCAAACTCAAGAAATGAATGCAATGCGTGAGACAATTGCAAACGAGCTGTAATTAATTAATTAATGTAATTATATTTATGATCAATCATTATTAATAAATAATAAAATAATTAACAACTAACATTTATATACATGTACAGTATTAAATATATACACATAAAAATATCAAATATATTTATATATATATATAAATATATTTTATATAAATGTATTTATGAAAAAATTAGTAAACATAAATTTAGTTTTTGTTTCTCCTACAGAAAACAGAATCTGATTCTGCTTTTTCAGAAATTAGAAACAAAAAGCAGAAACAGTTAGTAAACAGTTAGAAAAAGTCTAAAAATATTTCATAACCGAATTACATTAAAACAGTTTTTAAAAATTGACTCAAACCAATTTTTGGTACAATTTGTAATAAAGACTTCTAAATTCTGTCTCGGCCTCTTTTGAATTGGATGGATTTATTTTTTTGTTTTAATTAATGATACATTTTAATTTTCATCGTATGTCTCACACTCAGATTTAAATGGCGTGTTCTAAATGGTAAATGCTTTAACAATAAAAGCATCATTACTTCTTATATTCCATCAAATTATGATTATAGTTAAATTGTATTTGATTACAAAATAATACTGAAAATATAGAGTCCCACTAAAATAACGATATTATGAAAATCTGTAACGACCGCTCATAAATTATCCATATATCATCACTAAATAAAAACATATTAAATAACCATTTAGTTTTTGTAAAAATATAAAAGAAATATGTGAAGTACAAGTCATCACTTGCATTAATTTGAAATAAATGTCCCATGTATATACGAGAGAAAGAAACAAAAAGGACCTAATCACACTAAGTAGGAAGAGTTCCTTTTGACTACAACTCCAATCAAATATAATTAAAGATAAAATGGTTTCGTGTTTGTGTGTATGAGATTATATGTATATATATATAAGAACCAATACATCAAAACCTCTGTTCTTAATTCTTACTCATATATCTATATCTCTTTATATCTATATAAATATATTGCAGGAGATGGCTTCGGGCAGTAGTAGCATGACCGAGAGCACATCACCTAAGGGGTCGAGCAACGGAGAAGGCAATTCAGGGAAATTAGGGCAGTGCCTGTGTTCACCCACTACACATGAAGGTTCGTTTCGGTGCCGATTTCATCGATCGGGATCGACTGCTTGGTTGAAGCGCAACAAGTTCGTGCCCGCCAGAAATAACGTATCTTCTCTTTCTCCTAAATCAGTTGATCATCAATCTACATGATCAATTCAATATATACATATATATATATATGTCTATATATGTGTCTAATTAAGCTGAATGTGTACATCCTTTTAAAATACTTGTTAGTACAAAGGCGTGTGGGATTGCTCTTTTATTATATGTTTGAATAGAGATGTGATGTGTTTTCTCTAGTTTGTTTAATCAACATCTTAATGGTGAATTTATATACTTCATAAATTTACATTATGAAAAAGATGACTACTTGGGGAACAGTTAGAGACCAATGGTACTATCTCTGATGTGTGAGATAACGGGCATGTTGTTTTGGTGTTTTTATTTGTCTTATGCACTTTTTGAGGTGAAAGTATGTTTTATGGTAGTTGAAACGTTTCAAATATATATATATATAGTAGTATTAATTTGATGTTTTCGATTTTTTTGCCCCACGTAAAATATATTTTAGACAAATTTAAAACAAATTGAAACTTACATTACCAATCATGATTTTGTTTTTAAATAAAAATAATTTATAACAAACAAGTAACTCCATGTTCGCTCCTAAATCTGACTCTACCGTAAAACAACATAGATAACCTATCCAAGCTAATTAAATCCTAAATTAACTATACCTATCTAAATTTTTTTTATTAATAATTATCAAATAGATAAATACAATAAAAGTTGTAATTTACTCCATCTTTATCTTCCAGTCCATTTTGACTACGTCACCTCTCTGTAAGTGCCATGGCGGGATAATTTAGGGTGTCAATGCTCGAAAAACATAACCCGTCCCAAATGGGTTAGAGAATTAATTTTTTATTTTTAAGGGTAAAGGGCAAGAAACTCCTAAACGATTAAGCTTTCAGAAGAAACTCCCTTAAGCTAAAAATTATCCTCCAAATTATTTAAAACATGCACTTTATCCCTTAACTATAATATAAAAATGCACTACTATCCCTTCCTATTTTACTAATTACACTTTCACCATTTATTACAAAATATATATATTACGAAAAATTACAAATTGATTTTTTTTAAAAAATTCAAAAAATATATATAAAATTCAAATATATATATATACTTTGTAAAAAATATATAAAATTCGAAAGAAACATATAAAATTAAAAAAAAAACATATAAAATTTGAAAGAAACATATAAAATTAAAAAAAAAACATATAAAATTCGAAACAAATATATAAATTTCGTAAACAATATATAAAATTCGAAAAACATATAAAATTCTAAAAAATATATAAAATTCAAATATATATATATAAAAAGTGTGACTGAAGTTTAAGTGGACAAGCCTCAGCTCTTGGAATCAAACCGATACTTTATTAAAATATTTTAATCAAAATTAAATATATTAATATTTGAATCAAAATTAACGGTTCGGTTCCGGTTCTTATTTTTAAAGAACTGAAAGTATCGGTTAGATTCCGATTTCGGTCGGAATCGAAAGCGAACCGCACCGTGAATATATTAATATTTGAATCAAAATTAACAGTTCGGTTCCGATTCTCATTTTTAAGGAACCGAAAGTATCTGTTCGATTTCGATTTCGGTCGAAATCGAAAGCGAACCGGAGCGTGTGCACCCCTAGATTTGGGTACCAAGGGACCCTTTAATCGATATAGTTAATCGATTAATTTTTTTATTTTGATTTTATATAATTTTGATTAAAAAATTATTTATATAATTTTTATTTTTATTTGTTGAGAGGAAAAGTGATAGTGGTGGAGAGAGGAAAGTGGTAGAAAGAGAAAGAGAGTTGGAGATGATCCATTACCGTGACTAATGACTATGAGGTTTGTCCACTTAAACTTCAGTCACACTTTTCATATATATATATTGAGAATTTTATATATTTTTTTGAATTTTATATATTGTTTACAAATTTTATATGTTTTTTTGAATTTTATATGTTTTTTTCGAATTTTATATATTATTTCAAATTTTATATATTTTTCGATTTTTATATGTTTTTTCAAATTTTATATATTTTTTACGAATTATATATATTTTCAAATTTTATATGTTTATTTAGAATTTTATATAAAAAAAAATCAAATTGTAATTTTCGTAATATATATATATATATATTTTGTAATAAGGGGTAGAAGTGTAATTAATAAAAAGGATAGATTAAAGAATTTTGTGCCATTTTGAAAGATTAGGGGATTAATTAAAAGAGAGAGTATAGTTTAGGGATTTCTTGCCCTTTACCCTTTTTTTAATGAAAATAAAGTGGGAGTACCGATTTATGCAATGTTTAAACTTAAAAGGTAAAATAAAATACTTTGATAGAGTGGATATGATTAATACTTTCAGATATGAAGGACAATAACATCAATTTATAAGTTGAGCAGAGGTCATCCACCTCATATATGGAAATCTAGACTTTAATCTCACTTGGCCAATCAGTTGACGGATAATGTTGCATATAATTTTTTTAATTTCTCCCTTTTTATGTTTTTTCGTGTGTTGGGTGTATTTTGATGCTTGTGACGCATTTTTGAGTGGTATAAGATTATGGAAGAGCAATCTTGGATTGGGAATTGGATTTTTCAGCCATCACTTCTCTTTGATGCCAATTAGAATGCGTACAACTGACAATTTCTTAGGGCTTGTTTGGTTGATGGGTTGGTCAGGTATAGGACTGGCAATTCGTGTCAACAGGTCGACCCACGGGTCAACAGGGCAATCTGATACTAGTTGACACGAAAATCAAACATTTTAAATATGATACAATCCAACACGAAAAATAAAAAATAAAAACTAAAAATGAAATTGAATTTGAATTTGACACAATTCAGTAATAGTTTATTAATGTATTTCAATCCATGACCAATTAGAGAATAGAAAAAATCAGCAAATAAATATAACAATAAATATAATCGTGTCAAACGGGTCAATTCGTGTCATAAATTGCCAGCTCCAGGCATGGTCTTTGGTTTGAAGATTAAATCATGTTTGATCTGCTTGGTTTTGATTTTTTAAAATCAGTTTATCAGTTTATCTAAAATCAAGTTAGCCCATTTCTCATTCAAAATTAAAATAATAATAATAAAAAATTGTAATAAATATATAAAATTCAATATATATAAATAATTCGTAAAACATATACAAAATTAAAAACAAACATATAAAATTAGAATTTTTTTAAAATATATATATATAAAATTCGTAAAAAATATATAAAATTCATAAAAAATATATATAAAATATATATAAAATTCGAAAAAACATATAAAATTCAAATAAATATATAAAATTCATAAAAATATATATAAAATTCGAAAAAACAAATAAAATTTGTGAAAAATATATATATATTTTAAATATATATATATTTTAAATATATATAAAATTAAAAAAAACATATAAAATTCGAAACAAATATCTAAAATTCGTAAAAAATATATAAAATTAATAAATATATGAATATATATAATCCTTTGGCACACCACAAGAATATATTCATACAAGATTATCCAAAAGTAAAAAAGGGATAGGAAAATCATAATCAAGAGAACCAATGAGAGTTGAGCAATACAATCCAAGAAAGTATTTTTCCACTATATTTGATTTATGTGTTCGTGATATTTTATTTGATTGGTAATATGGTTTTCTCGAATTTTATATATTTTTACGAATGTTTTATATTTTTTTGAATTTTATATATTTTTTACAAATTTTAAATATTGTTTCGAATTTAATATATATATTTTCAAATTATATATATATTTGAATTTTATATGTTTATTTTTAATTATATATATATTTCAAATTTTATATATTTTTTATGAATGTTATATATATTTTCGAATTTTATATATATATTTCAAATTTTATATATTTTTTACGAATTTTATATGTTTTTTTGAATTTTATATATTTTTTACAATTTTTAAATATTTTTCGAATTTTATATATTTATATTTTTATGAATTTTATATATTTTTTCAAATTTTATATATAGTTTTTAATTTTATATATATATATATTTTACGAATTATATATATATATTTTGAATTTTCTATATTTGTTTTCGAATTTAATTAAACTCTTCGGGTATTTTGTTCCAAAATTATAAGAAATGGGGTAAGCTGATGCAAAATGAAACCATAAGTGGGTTTTCTAATCTGGAGGGAGGTTTACTAATAATAGTCATTTCTTCTATTTCTCGGATTGTTTTTCTATCTTTTTCTTTATTGTTTTCCATATCTTTTATTAATTCTCCTAATCGAATAATTTTTGGAGCAATTGATTTTGTTTAAGTGTATATATATTTATATTTATATATATATATATTTAATAAATTTTGGAACCAAACCAAATTGTTACTAAATAGAGTTTAGATATAGGTTAAGATCCGAATAACAAGATTAGACAAGACCAGTTTCCAAACAGACCCTTAGGGCTTGTTTGAAAAGTAATCTGGTCTGAGCTGGTTTTGTATGGTCTGGTTTTGTTTTGGTGCTGATTGAAATTCTATTTGATAAATAGTCTGATCTGAAAAAACTAAAACTAAATCATGTTTGGAAAACTATCTGCTTCCAATAAGTGGTCTATTCTAAAACTGATTGATTAAAATATTGGATATAGTATTTATATCCTAATAAAGATTATTATATATCTAAAAAACATTCAACTATATATTTTATGAAGTATAAAATTCGATATAATTATATATATAAAAGAAAAAATAATATAAAATGATAAATATATATATATATATAATATTACAAATAATATAAAATACCAAATGATGATATCAACTTTGAAAAATCAAATATAAAATCGAATAAATTATATAACATTCAAAAATATATATATAGAATGTCAATAAAATATTTCAAATTTTTTTAAAATTGTATTCAATAATATATAGAATTCGAAAAAGAACCAAATAATTATTCGGCTCAAATATACAAATTACAATAAAATATACCAAAAAGAATATTCAGTACTACAAAATTTCAAATATGTATAAATTCAAAAATAATATATAAAATTTGAAAGAAATATTTAAAATTCAAAAAAAAAAAAATTTAAAAAAATATAAATAAATTAAAAATATAAATATTACAGAAATAAATAACAAATTAAAAAAATTATTATTTTATTATTATTGTTTGTATTATTTAATTCATTTTGCTTATTATTTATTTATTTATTATTATTTTTATGTATTATTGAATTGATTTTGTTTATTATTCATTATTTTTATTTTATTTATATATATGCTTTATTTAATTTATTATTTATATTATTTATTTATCATTTAGTATTATTTATTTGTTTTTTTAAGTAATTTATAAATATATTTTATTATTTATTATCAAATTTTATATATTTTTTGAATTTTATATATGTTTTTGAATTTTATATATATTGGTTCAAAATTTATATATTTGTTTCAAATTATATATATATATATATTAATTGTATTTATTATTTTTGAATTTTATATATTATTTTTGAATTTTATATATTTTTTCAAAATTTATATATGTTTTCGAATTTTATATATATTATTTTCGAATTTTATTTATATATATATTATTTTCGAAATTTATATTTTTTTTTCAAATTTATTACTGTGTATAAATTTTGGAAATTTATGAAAAATGACAGCTAGATTTCATTACTGTGTGTATAAAATGGTTTGGTTTGGTTTGGACTGATTTTGTTTGGTCTTGTGTGGCCTGATTTGGTTTTGATGCTGATTGAAATTCTGTTTGATAAATGGTCTGGTCCTGTTTCTGAAAAACAGGCAAAAGCTAGACAAGACCATAAATCAAACAGGCCCTTAGTTTCAGAGTTTGAATTGGTTTTGCAATAATTATTTCAAGCTTAAGAATTGCATGTCCAATAATATAATTGACCCAATTTATATACATATATATATATATATATATATATATATATATATGGGCAAATGACGCTAAACACCCTATGATTTCAAAAGTGTGTGAAAAATTCCTCTCTAATTCATTTTGTGCAGATAACTCCTACAACTATTCCAAAAGTGTGCACTTTGACCCTCTTAATAATGTTTCGTTAACTTTTCTAGCCAAAATTCAGTCACGTGATGAAGACAAAACATCTTTATGATTTCAGAAATGTGCAGAAAACCCCTCTCTCAGTCACTGGAAAAGGGCTTAGAGGGGGTTATTTGCACTATTTGCAAAGTATATGGGTGTTTAAAAACCATAAGGGGTTTTTTTTTGCACACTTTTGAAACCATAGGAGTGTTTAACACCATTTGCCCATATATATATATATATATATATATATATATATATATATATATATATATATATATACTGGTAAAAGTAAATGCATTGCATGTAAGTATATTTTAATTTATAATGATTTTTTAAATTTGGAGTTCATAATTTTGTAAAAATAACTTTTAATATAAAAATTAAAAGATTATACAAAAATAAGATTTAACAACTACCCACATACAAAAAAGACAAGGAAAACTCAAAATTAAATACTAACAATAATTATACTTTACAAAAAAAAAAGTATACATAAATTACATTAGTTGCTAATACTTTAATCAAATTCATATAAATTCAGATTGAAAAATGAGTAAATAAATTTAACATATAAAAAGAATTGTATAAAAATAAAAGAATATAAATTATGTTGTTAATTCAGTTCCTCAAAGTAAGAATATAAATATGTAATCTTAAAATTAAAATAACAAAAAAATAAAAAAATCAGTAATATAGTTAAAAAATAAAATAAAATTAATAATCATATTAAAACCATAAAAAGAACACAGAATATGATCATGAAAGTTTGAAAAATATAATCAAAATCCATAATCCAATACTAATATCAGTTCCAATCTGAATTAAGTTATTCTCAACTAATTTAGTATAGTAATGTTTTTGGTCCTTATTTTGGATCAAGTTAGCCTTTTACGGTTTGAATATGCAACTAGTCATTGTTTAGGATTCTTGATCCTACTGGCAATTGAATTCAATAAGACTTGATTTCTAATAATTTGGTATGATTTCCTGACTTAACATGATTTTATGGGTTAGTTCCAAAGTAATGTTTATACATGTACATATGCCAACAACGAAAAGAGGAAGGCATCTTAACTAAAATAATAATAATAATAAATTTTTGGAAAAATATCACTTACCTTCCTTGAGATGAGGCTTATTGCATGTGCACCCCCTAATATTCAAATTGAGCCTATAGCTCTCTCCAAGTTAACTCCGGCCTTACACTTTCCCCCTCCATTCAAAGCCAATGCTGGTCAAAGAACTTTGTGATGACATCACTCAATTTTATGCCCTAAACTACCAAAAAATACTTGTATATATATAGGGTAATTTACACAAAACCCCTTGAGATTTTAGGATTTAATCACCAAACCCCCTGACATTTCAAATTGTAATCAAATATCCCCCTCGAGTCAATTTTCATGGCAAAATAACTTAAATGCCCCTCACATAAATTATAGTTTCACCCCTCTTGTTTAGACAAATTACACTTCCCCCCTCTTGTTTGGATAGTTACATTTTCCCCTATTTAGGGGTGCACACAAAACCGAAAAAACCGGAAAACCGAATCGGACCGAACCGAAACCGGTGGTTCGGTTTGGTTTTAAGATGATTTGGTTCGGTTACGGTTTTCAAAATTGAAAAACCGATATTTTAGGTTCGGTTACGGTTTTAGTTAGTCAAAAACCGAAAATAACCGAACCAAACCGATTTTATATAATAATATTTCATATTATATATATATATATATATATATGTATTCATAGTTTCATTAAATTCATAGTTTCTTTTTGCTCATTTATAAAACATTTTGGTACAAAGAGAGAGTGGGTAGTTTAGTAAATTCATTAGTCAAAATCTTTAACCTAAACAATGCCACTATGCCAAAGTAGCCGCCCCACTCTCACACTGTCTCATAGTAGCATCTAAAATGGCTTTTCATTTTGAATGACATACTTTCATTCCACTAATTTTGTATTTGTAATAGTTGAAACATGAACTATTCTATGTAGTTTAGTTTATATTTTTAGTTATATTATCTTTTGAGTTATGTCGTTATTTTTTTTTTGAAAGACAATTATAAAAACCGAAACCAAACCGAAAAAAATGGTTTGGTTCGGTTCGGTTTTTTTTACTAACGGTTAGGTTACGGTTTTCATTTTTAGAAAACCGAAAATAATGGTTCGGTTACGGTTTTGGTCGAAACCGAACCGAACCGAACCGTGTGCACCCCTACCCCTATCTATAAAAAAATATTATATATAAAATTCAAAAATATATATATATATAATTCGAAACAAATATATAAATTTTGAAATATATATATATATAATTCATAAACAATATATTAAGTTTTGAAAAAAAATATATAATTCAAAAATATATAT
This sequence comes from Cornus suecica, assembly GCA_963922005.1. NCBI lineage: Eukaryota > Viridiplantae > Streptophyta > Magnoliopsida > Cornales > Cornaceae > Cornus > Cornus suecica. The sequence continues at coordinate 72,365,045 of OY998240.1, read as the reverse complement.
ATATTTTGAAATATATATATAAATTCAAAACAAATATATAAAATTTGAAAAAAAAAAATAATTATAAAAAACTATATAAAATTAGAAAATAATATATAAATTCAAAAATATATATATAATTCGAAGCAAATATATAAAATTCTAAAAATATATATAAAATTCATAAATAATATATTAAATTTCGAAAATATATATAAAATTAAAAAAAAATTAAAAAATTAAAAAATATATATATAATTTAAAACAAATATATAAAATTCAGAATATATATATAAATTTGAATATATATATATATTTCAAAAAATGAATTTTATTTTTTTATGTTACCACATGAGTGGCACATGACAGGGTGTATGGTTTGGATCAGGCACGTGAGGTTGAATGGGAACCCATGTCATGTTGTGTACTTAAATATTTATTTTTGATTGTATTGTTTTAAATGGACAAAAAATTAAAGAAAAAAGAGGTAAAGATGCGAAAGTTGAACAAGAAGAAGTGGGATATGGTAAAATGGTTGGCTGATTGTTTGTCTCTTCTTGGATATTAGCATCATTATTTTCTTTTTATTTCCTTTCTATTTTTTTGGGGTAAATTTATATATGTTTTTCGAAATTTATATATATTTTTTGAAATTTATATATATTTCAAAATTTATACTACATATTTTTTCAAATTTAAATATATTATTTATGAATTTTATATATATGTTTTCGAATTATATATATATATATATATATATATATATATATATATATATATATTTGAATTTATATCCTTCTTTCTTTTTCTTTTTTTTTTTTTTTTTTTTTTTTTATTTCCTCAGAAAAATGTGGAGGAAAAATCTTGCGAAGACTCAAAAGATGAAAAAAAAAAAGAAGGTATTCTTTTGAAATAGTCATGTAAGAAATATAAGTGCATGAAAAGTAAGGAATTAAAATGTTCTACTAGAAAATAAAGTGTTGTTTGATAACTAAATTCAATGTGTTTAATAACTCAAATTGAATATCACTTAGATCATATTTGACACGAGCTTTATTTTTGGGTAAAAAATCGGGCTGAAGCATGTTCGCGTGGTATATTTTATCTTGCACAATAATAAAACATGAATAGTGAAAATGTTTCAAGAAAAAATAAAGACACCAACTTTGATGTTTTCGTAAGATTTATGTTAACACTTGTTTATTTGATTTTAACTAAAAGTACCTAATAACATCCCTGGCCACATTTCTGTAGAAGACTGTTACAATTGTTGACCTTCCACCGAGCTTGCTGATCATGGTGCGGATGACTGGAACAGCAGCTTGGTTGGTTATTTCTTGCAAAAGAAACTCCCCTGTACTATGGTGTATACAAGTGTAATGAAAATGTGGGGAAACAAAGGCCTTATTGATGTTATGATAATGGCTTTTATGTCTTCAAATTTGCTTGATGGTCATAGTATCCTTGCTAATGGTCAATGGTTGTCCAATGATCCTTAAACAATGGCAGAAAGGAATGGAATTTACTAAATATACTTGCAAACACATCCCTATTTGGATCAAATTATACAATATTCATTTAGAATATTGGTCTGCTAAATCCCTCATTAATATTGCTAGTACTATAGGCAAACCTTTATTTCCTGATAAATTAACTGATTCTAAGAAGAGAATTGGTTATGTTAGGCTTTGTGTGGAGGTTGATGCCTCTAAAGCTCTCATAAATAACTTTACAATCAGATTTGGTCAGAAGATGGTTAATGTTGTTGTTGAGAGTATCAGTGGAGACCTCAAGTGTGTGATTCATGTTTGAGTTTTGGTCATGTCAGTGCTAAATGCCCTGTTGCTATAGGACATCATGATCCTTCTCCCCCTGCTGCTCTATGTGCTGATTCTGTTTCTGTTGTTGATGCTAATGTGACTAAGCATCCTGAGAAATGGACTGAGGTTCATCATTAGAAGCCAATCAGGTTGAATTGGGTACTTCTCGTATGTCCCCAGAGTTGGTTGCCCCTTGTGACATACTCTCCTCTGATATGAATGGAAAGGAAAAATGCATTGAGAACTCTCTTACTTGTAAGGATAATGAGTTACTAGGTTGGTGTTACCTGGTATTGTGGAGAGGAATGAGCTCAATGATTCTCCAAGCATTTCTATGGATTCTACTACATCTTTTTCTCAATCTACTGGTTCTTCTTCTGCTATCAAGAATGGGACAGAGAGTAATTCGAATAAGAAGAAAAAGAAAAGGGGCACTCTTCCTATGGGAGGGTTCCAAGGTATTACATCGCACTCCACCTCTAAATGATTGTAGGAGCATGAAACATAAGAGGTTTGAATACCTCTGATAAGCAAGCTGAAGTGAGGAAACTTATAAAGAATCATGTCCTTCATATGGTTGCAATCCTTGAAACTAAAGTTCAATTTTTTAATATGTATGCTATCCAGAAAGCTATTGCTCCTCTTTGGCATATGGTGCATAACTATGATCACTCAACTCTAGGTAGAATTTGGGTGTTGTACAATCCTACAAAGTTGGGAGTTAATAAGGTTGCTGATTCAGGTCAAGCAATACATTTGAAAGTTACTGAAATTGACTCCCAATTGAGTTTCTATGTTTCTTGTATATATGCTTTTAACACTACTTTTCAAAGGAAATCTCTTTGGATGGAATTGGTCTCTTTTGCTCAAGTTTTTTACTCTGATCCTTGGCTCATTATGGGTGATTTTAATGTCATGTATCATCGTGATGAAAACTTTGGTGGTTCTGATAAATGGACTAACGGTATCATGGATTTCATAGCTTTTTGCACGATGTTGAGTTAGTTGATCTCAGATTTTCTGGTATTATGTTCACTTGGACAAATAAGAGCAGTGGTGATGCTAATACTTCTAGAAAATTGGACAGAGCACTAGTTAATGATAGGTGGAATTATCTTTTTCCTAGCTCTGATTGCATTTTTTTGCCTTAGAGAATATCTGATCACTCCCTTATGATTATTAGAAGTGGTGTTAACAGTGTTAAGAAGAACTATCCCTTCAGATTCTTTAATTTCTTGGGCATTCATAAAGATTTTTTGAACACTGTCAAGGAGGTTTGGGATCAAAATGTGCATCGTGTCACTATGTTCCAAGTCACTCAGAAGTTGAAAATGCTCAAGCACAAGCTGAAAGCCCTCAATTCTAAAGAGTTTTGCAATATTTCTGCTAAAGTGGTGGATGCTAAAGATGCTTTAAACTGCTGTCAGATTAAGTTAGATGCCTCCCCTAATGATTCTGATATGAGATTGGAAGAGAAGGAATTACTGAAAAAGTATTCTGATTTGGTTAAAGCTGAGGAGATATTCTACCTTCAGAAAGCTAGAATCAATTGGTTGAAGGATGGTGACAAAAATACAAAATTATTTTTGAAATCTTTCAACAACAATTGTAACAGGAAGAAGATTACTTCTCTGGTTTTAGGCAATGGGACAACAACAGATTCTATTGATGACATCAAAACTGAGGCTGTTGGGCATTTTTAATCCATATTTGGCAACCACTCCTCTTCCTATACTGGTTTGAACTCTATTAGCCACTTATATAACAAAGTCATTCCTGATAACATGTTTGATTCCCTTTGTGAGGTGCTTAAAGTGGAAACAATCCAAAAGTGTGTTTTTAATTTGAATAATCATAAGGCCCCAGGCCTTGATGGGTATAATGCTTTCTTCTTCAATAAGGCATGGCCTATTATTGGGCAGGATGTTACTAAAGTCATTTAGGAGTTTTTCTCTAATGGCCAAATGCTTAGGTCTATCAACTCTACTTCTATTGTTTTGGTTCCTAAAGTTGCTAATCCTTCATCTATAAATGATTTCAAGCCCATCTCTTGCTGCTCTACTATCTAGAAAATCATTTCCAAGTTGCTTGCTCAAAAGCTCCAGCCCCTCCTCCCTTGTCTCATTGATAATAACCAATCTGCTTTTATTAAAGGCTGAAGGATTGGAGATGGATTCCTTATTTCTCAAGAGCTCCTTAAAGGCTACCATATTTTCTCTTCCATTCCTAAGTGCACAATTAAACTTGATCTCCATAAAACATATGACACTGTTGATTGGGGTTTCTCTCTTGACATTCTATCTTTACTTGGATTCCCTGTTGTGTTCATAGGTTGGATTAAAGCATGCATCATCACCACTTCCTTTTCTGTCTTAGTCGGGGTTGAGACAAGGTGATCCTACCCCCGCCCCCCTTTTATTTGTAATTGTTATGGATGTTTTCTCATCCATCCTTAACCATGTCATTGCCAATGATCCTGTCTTCATGTTCCACTGGAGATGTCATCTTAATTCCATTTCTCATATCAGTTTTGCTGATGATGTTATGCTCTTCTGTCACGGTGATCCTCATTCATTGGAGGTGTTGCTTAAGGGTATTCAATTGTTTGGCATGGTGTCTGGCCTTAAACTTAACCCTTCTAAAAGCCTTATTTTCTTTGCTAATGTTTTACATCCTGTCCAAGATGCTATGAGTGAGGCTTGTGGCTATGCTATAGGGCCTTTTAGATATCTTGGATTCACATTGGCTCCCTCAAAACTCAAAGTTGCTGATTTTAAATGTCTTGTGCACATAATTACTTAAAGAATCAACTGTTGGACATCTAAGTTTTTATCTTATGCTGGCAGACTTCAATTGATAAAAACTATCCTCATAAGCATGCATTTGTACTGGAGTTCTCATATGGTTCTCCCTCTTTAGGTCACAAAAGAGATTAATGGAATTCTCAAAAAATTTCTTTGGTCTGCGTGTGATATTAAGATTATGATACATGTGAAACAACCAAATAGATACAGGAAAATTTGGCAAAATAGTACATCTTACATGCTAAGTTAAACAAGTTTTTTTTATTGAAAACAAAATACATAAGCAAGAATAATAATGCTCTAGATTTCTCTCATGAGAGAGACATGAGCTAAATTATATATTTAAAATTTTATCAAAAAAACAACTTAATTGGTTAATAAAACATTTTAAGTTAGTGTTTTAATCATAAGATTTATTTGTGATAGAACTCTAATGCCTTACTCTTAAACAAATCACAAAAATTGAGGAATTAAAAAACAAACACAGAAGTCAAAATGGTCAAATTCACTTCTTCTTCTTTTTTCCGAGTATAAAGGATTAATTTCATTTACACCCCCAGGTTTGTACTAGTATCAATCACACCCTTCTAAGTTTGTCAAAATTCATTTACACCCTCTATTTTTATTTATCACATCATTTACACCCCCTATACAATGACATCACCCTGAAATTTTAATTTAATACGTAAACTACCCTCTATATATTAAATAAGGTAGTGTTTGGAAATAATGACTAGGGCTGTTCAGGACCGGTTCCGGTTCCGTCTGGAACCGGAACCGAACAGATTTTTTCGGTTCTTGAAAAATCGGAACCGGAACCGAAAGGGGAAGGAACCGAACCGGAACCGAACCGAAAAATCGGTTCGGTTCCGGTTCCTTCTATATTTATTTTTTTTTAAAAAAAATCTCAATTTTATAAAATAAGATAATTATAAACTAGAATATTTGAATTAAAGCAAACCCAAAACCAAATATATAATTAGTGGAATAAAAAAGTAGCTTGGATTTGTATTGTTATTGAAATTAGTGGAGGTTTATTGCTAGTTTTTTTGGTTAATAATAAAAGATATATATTAAAAAAAAAAAACCGGTTCCGGTTCCGCGGGGCCGGAACCGGAACCGAACCGAAATTTTCGGTTCTTGGAATTTTTGAACCGGAACCGGAACCGAACCCCTATGGAATCGAACCGAACCGCCGGTTCCGGTTCGGTTCCAGTTCGGTTCCGGTTCCGATTCGGTTCCTGAACACCCCTAATAATGACTCCATATTTTATCAATTTGACCCCCTACCAATCCTAAAAATTTTAAAATGAAAATTAAAAGATATTTAAAAATAATTCTGTAATTTGACATAATTTTATGAAAAAAATTATTTCCCTTTTTTTAAAGTTTAAATTTATATCTTTAAATTAAAATATTAAACCAAATTTTATTATATGCAGAAATTATTCAATTGGAAGAAAAATAAAAATTAGACTTGTCCAAATCCAGATCAAAACACGGAATCATTCATTTGATTCCAGTAAATTTTTTTTTTTCGGTGGATAACTAAGATTGAATAAATGAGAGAATAATGTACATGAAGTAAGAAGTAAAGGAAAAGGCACAAGGCCCATATACACAAGTAAAGTAGGGCACGGATATGAAGGCCCATAACAACTATCCCAAAAAAAATCAAATGTCAAACTAGATCAAAGCGAGAGAAGGTGTTCAGCCGCATTCCTGTTAATCTTCGTTCAATCCTGTCAATCCTTTAAGTTCGTTCATAGAGTAACAGAACAAAGGAGGTAAGGTGGTTGGTTCATGGGTTGTTTGTGGTGGTTGGATCGGTGGTGGGGGCATGGTGTTGTATTCCAGTATTAATTCATATCAAACAATATATATATGTATTGATATGTATGTATATATATATATGTATAGAGGCCTTCCATTTCATATGAATATACGGCGGTTGAGGGTGGAGAAGGGGTGAGGGTGGTGGTGGTGATAGGGGTTGGAGTGGCGGTGGAGGTTGGGGGTGAGTATTTGGAGTGCGGTGAAAATTAGGGTTGGGTTGAGGATTATTGTTTGTTTTGGGTTGTTTGGATTTGTATTGATGCACAATTTGTAATACAAAGAGGATTATGTTCTGCAAGCTTAGGTCCTTGAGAATTGAGTGGAGAGGAATGGATATTAGGGCTAATGCGAGAAAATGATCTACAATTTAGATTAAAAGGAAAGGGAGGCAACGTGGTCCGGCGTTCCACTTCAAGGGTCCTTCTACGTCCTTCATTATCTTTTCTTTGGGTCTCCAGTTGTGGTGTTTGTGTGATAAATGAGAAATAAAACCACTATTTATACTAATTCCATAATGGTTAATGCCCTATGGTCCCTGGGTGGCGCTCACACTTACTCATCGGATGTTCCCTGATCCCTATACGAGGGGAACCCTTCGGACTGGTGGTCCTATGAGTCACCCCCATCAACTTTTCCGAGAACCCCATAGATCATTAAATGCTAGTCCACTCAACTATTCTAATTAATGTGATCCCTCAAAGCCATTCATATTCGCCATACCACACTTTCCCCCTTGCATTAGACTCTCCGAGAGGACACTCCCCTCTCTTCGAACTAGAACAGCTAATCTCAGCCCCCATTCAACTTGATACTCAAGGTCCCACAGAGAGAAGTCAAATGGATAGGGTCTAGCGCCCAAAGCATGCCTCCCTCGCTTTGGTCGGCACGACCTTTCTCCCTTCTCACTCTTTATCTTAGGCGTTTGATCAGAGTGTGTGCTCGCTACCAAGCGTTGGTACCATTCCAGGGTTCCCCTTCTAAACCCTCACATTTGACTAGAGAGGGGCGAGGTTCGAGTATGGTTCATTAGTGGAGCCGAGAGGGGAGGGGAATAGCGAAGCTACCCCTCGAGACCCTTCTCGCCAGGTGGCTCTTATCAGGTAGAGCCGAGAAGAGGGGAATAACGAAGCTACCCTTCAAGACCCTTCTCGCCAGGTGGCTCTTATCAGGAGGAGCCGAGAAGAGGGGAGTAGCGGATCTTTCCCTTGAAGCTCCCCTTGCCAAGTGGCTCCGTTATTAGAGGTATTATCATCGTATTAAAGAGAAGAGGATTAGTGTAATTGTGATTATATTAACTTCATCTTTTTGTCATCTACATTTAGCCCCCTTGCTCGAAGGGGGGGAGGCGAAAGGCGAATCCGCTCTTTGAGTAGCAACAAAGGCCCCTCAACAAAAAGGCGAAACATTGCGTTTCCTTCTCTTTCCCCTTAGTCTGAAACTAAAGGAGGCTCTTCGAGATAAATAGGGGGGGTCCTTCGAAGCGACGAACGGAGGGTCTTTCGAAGCGACGAACTGAGGATTCCTTCGAAATGACGACGCTGATGAACAAAGGGTCTTTCAAAGTGACGAATGGAGGGTTCTTTCGAAATGATGACACTGATGAACAGAGGGTCGTTCGAAATGGCGAAACGGCGTGCCCTTTTGAGCGAACAAATGCTTCCCTTCATTAAAGGTTCCATAATTACACTTGTAACAGACAAAACACTTCATTCCTTAAACGTCAGGGAGTCAAGGGTCATATCTCTTCAATGAAAAAAACGTTACCCTTCCTGTAACCGTCATGTCATAACTCGGCACGTTAAACGAAACGTTTCCATTGACCTTATAAATAGTTGCAGGGCACTTCATTCTCCACTTGTCTCCATCAAAACTCTCATTTTTTCTCCCAATAAAAGAAAATCCGAAGATACCAAGCCCCTCGAGTACCCTTCGGTCACCTTTCTTCATTCGAAGGTCTCTCGGCCCCCTTGAATGCCCTTCGGATAACTGGGTACCCTCCCAATACTTAGCTAACTTTCTCCATTCATTCGCCTCCATTCCTTCATCATGTCATTGATAGTTGCTCAATATTGGTCATTTTTCGCCCCTATCTTGCGTTTGTTATGACTTTAGATTATGTTACTTGGTATTTTTATCTCATTTGTATGTATAAGCATGTTTCAGGAGCTTAATGAAGAAATAGAGCTAATCTCGGTGAATTAATTGAGTTCGAGTTCGTTTCTATCTCGAGAAAGAAATCAAAAGGTGTATCAAAGCAAAGAAGAGCTACCGGAGGGCAAAATGGTTATTTCCCGACATCGTTATCCCACCGAAGGACAAAAATGTAATTTCTAGACATTATTACTTCAACCAAAAGCATCAGGAGTCAAAGGCGACCAGTCTAGCTCAAATATGAAACAATGAGTTTTTACAGCAAAAGATGCATCATACCCTACGTCATCAGAGGGAAAAAAAGGCAGACTGGACCTGAGTTGTTTGGTTTGTGAGCTAAAGGGGGACCCTATGCCCAAGCGTAGGTCAGGGGCGTAGGTCCCACCTTGTGGCCATGTGATCCCTTTATGTGCAGAAGTTGTTTCGGAGTTGTTTCGGAATTTTCCAGTTTTGTCCCTGCTTCGATATTTTAAGTGATCGGTGATTCCAGACCTCTACATACAGGCTTATACACATATTTACATCAGATTTTAGAGATATTATTCATGTATTATGAAATTACAGAAAAAGGCAACCATTAGGATTTCCCTCATTTGTCTATAAATATGAGAGGGTTAGGTTTAGAGTATTAGTTCTGGTTCTGATTTTCACGCACGTTCATTCATAGAGTTCTCACGTTCAAAGTTCAGACTTGCTTCCATTGAAGAGAACTACCATTGAAGATCTAGAGATCTGGAGAAGAAGATTATGGAGAGCGTTTCTACACCGACAATGCATTCTCTCTCCGTCATGATCAACTAACTCAATATCTAGGGTTTTCTCGCAAAACCCTAGCCAAGTAATGTAGTTTTAGTTTTTTATTCAATTGTAGAGAGGGGAAACTGTGACTATACTGTGATGATTGTGTTAGATGATAGACTATTTTTATTCATGATACAAGTTTATATGTTTGAATTGATTCTTGTCTTAGACTTTTTAAATATATTTATCTTACACAATCATAATTATTCACTATGGGCTGGAACTCGGATGCTTAATCTATGATTTTCTACACAATGGTGGTAATAAAACTCAAAACCCTAGGTTGACACAGGCCATGCCCTGACGAACTGATATAGACATGCTTTAGTTTATTTTCATGCTTTAGTTTACTTTTCTGCATTTACTTTCTATAGTAGTTGGCATGCACTAATCAATTTAGTCTTGAGATGGATTGTCGTGATCCGGTTGAGAGTAATCCTTTTTGGGGTCAAACTACTGGCGTGGTGCGACCTGATTCACAGTCAATGAATCGCCCTCAGATAATTGATATATAATCTGAACTATATTATGTGGTTGGTGGTGGAGTGAGGAAACCCTAGTTTTTTCTCTCTCTCTGCATCACAACTATTATTTATTCTTGTTTTTTGTTTTATTTTCGTTAGCATTAGATAATTCACAAAAATAAACTCTTTTTGAAAAAATATAATTCAGTATTTTTGGACTATTGAAGTGAACAATCCTCGTCTCTGTGGGATCAATATTCCCCTACTCAAGTAAAATTGTCTACAATTGATATGTGCGCTTGCAGAAGGGTAAAACCTAAAGTGTCGTTAAGGTGTCATTTTTAACCACATATTTTGCACACACCTGACACCCACCAAGTTTTTGGCGCCGTTGCCGAGGACTTGGCATTGTTCAATAACTTTAGTAGTTTATTTGCATTGCGTTATTGTAGATTAAAGCTAAATTTGATTTTTTATTTTATTTTCAGGTACAATTGAAGAGTGTGAAAGGAAAAGACAAAGCTGCTGAAGTTGCGTTTAGACCCTTTGTGAGTTTCAAATTTTGCTTGGTTTTTGCATTTAATTTTTAGCTTTGCTTTTTATTTATAGTTTAGATAAGTTTAGAAGTAGTTTAGTTTGTTTACTTTATTTCAGAAAAAAAAATCGAAAAAATGGTTTTTAGTATATGTCCGATAGATCGACGCGTTCAAATTCAAATTATGCGTTAGTTGTATACGACTCGGAGATCGAAAGAACTCTAAGGAATTTACGAAAATCTATTGAAGAGCATCGTGAGACAGAAGAAGTCGAGATGGGTGACGAGACAGTCAATCCGCGGAGGGGACCAGATACCTCATTGAAGGGATTCTATGCATTGGATGCATATGAATCGTATGCTGAATTTCCAGAAGAGGAAGGTGCAAAGCATTTCGAGATCAAGACGAGTGTGATCAACATGCTCCCAAAGTTCTCTAGTCTCAGGATAGAAGATCCGTACCAGCATGTCAATGAATTCTTAGAGGTAACATCAACTGTTAAGTATGATGGTTTGACTAAAAATGATTTAAGAGTGCGTATGTTCCCATGGTCCTTAAAAGCCAAAGCAAAAATATGGTATATTAAATTGACCAAAGCAACTAAACTTGACTGGGAAGTACTTAAGCAAGAATTCTTAGAAAAATATTTTCCCATAGGAAAGATTTCAGAAGCCCAAGATGCAATTAAACAATTCAAATAATTGCCAGGAGAGAAATTTCATGATGCGTGGGAGAGGTACAATGAGATTTTATATAAATGTCCCCACCATAGGTTTTCTGATCAAGATGTTGCTAGAAATTTTTACATGGGTCTAGGTGAAAAGCATAAAAATCTGATAAATGCCTCTACACAGGATCAGTTAACCTTGAAACCCGCAAGAGAGCTTTTAGAGATGTTTGATAATATCAGTGAAAATGCCCTTTAGTATTAATTTGATCTGAGGTCTAGAGATGGTCATGATAGGCGATCTGAAAAAGCATTTGAGGTGAATCATGATATGAAAAATCCAGTGGCATTTATAGATGAGAGGTTAGAGCGATTTGAAAAACTTCTTACCCAAAGAAGTCATTCTCCTAAAAGAGAAGTGTATGAGGTTGAACCAAATTATTCTCAAAATGAGTGTGAGGACGTAATTGATAAGTCCATTTTACATACATATTTTATCCCCAAATGTATATTTGTTAGTAGGTAAAACTATTTATTTTAATTAATTTAGAAGTGTAATAATGATAAATGCATAAAACTTAATTTATATAATAAAATTGTTGAATAAATCATTTTCAATGTCATTAAATTACATCTACATTTATGTCTTTCATTTATAGGTGTAAAGTGAGAAATGAATCAAATGCACATGGATGAAAGTTGGATGAATCAAATGCACATGGATAAAAGTTGGAAGATTCAAATGCACATGGAAAAAGAACAAAATGTGATGGAAAGTGATGAAAAAGAAAAGAAAAGAATATTTCATTTCTCTTTACAAGTTGTAATTTGATTCCAATATTTCTTTATAAATATGGATACATCTTGAAGAGGAAGGGAGGAAGAAGAAGAAAGAGGAGAGCAAGAAGGATACCAAAGAGGAGAAGAATTTATCTTCAATTCCGGGTTTTATTGTTCTTACTTTGTTATTTTATTTTTAAGCATGTGTAACTAAATTCTCAACTAAGGTTGATGATGAAACCACCATTTATGAAATAAATTCCTTTTAGTCTTTTATCAATTTCCATGTGTATGGTTTAAATGCTTATGATTTTCACTTCATAGTATTAATTGTTTTAAATTCCTTTCACTATAAATATCATGTATTTATAGTAGTTAAGAATTCTTATCACAATTAATCAAGCTTGGATTTGATGAGTTTATAAGTAAAAATCTTTGATCTTATGTGATCCATTAAATTGCATACATAGGATGCTTAGAATTTTACACTTTAAAGTGAAGGAAAATCTATTTCTTGAAAATATATTTCATTAGTGCGTTATTGTTAAATCTTGAAAAAGTAATAAGATTGATTTCTAAATTACTACTCTAAAATTGGAATTGATAAAGGAATAATTAGAAGTTTATGGATTAGTGGTGGTGGATTCTGATACCTTAGTATTTTCTCCCTATTATTCTTGCTTTAATTATTTGCATTTCGATATTGCATGTTTAGTATAAAAATCACTTCAACAAACAAACTTTGAGAAACTAGGTTAGTTTTAGATTAATTTGAGTTTAATTAAGTTCTCTTTAAAGCATTCCCTTGGGTTCGACCTCGTTCTTGCATAACCTAAACTACAATTGATTCGTGCACTTGCGAGTAATATTTTAAAACACATCAGTAATAGCCGCTGATGTCAATGCAGTATGGAATTACTCAAAATAATGCCCCGTTCTCCAACTCATACTCTCCAAATAATAGAAATCATCCATTCATGTCATATAAGTCCACAAATGTGGAGAATCCTTCAGAAAAAGTTCAACAAGAACAATTGTCCATATCCCAATCCAATTTTCAACCAAGGTAGCAATTTACCTCACAACCAAGGTTCCAACAGAGCCAACAATCATTCCAATCTCAACCAACTATATTGGCTTGCAAATCTCAATCAAATTTCTAACCTAGACAACCACCTAATAATTATTTGGCTCATCAGCCATTCAATAACAACCAGGTTATCCAACCATACCAATATCAGCTCCAGCCTTGAAGAAGCCAAACTCCCCCACCCGATTTCCAAAACAACGGGATATAACAGACCTTGGTAGACCTCCAAAATCAGATGGGTGTTCATACTCAAGCGCTGGCCCAAATCACCATGCAGTTAGGACAAATGGCAAATCAGAGAAATACTAGAAAGCCAGGTCAGTTGCCTAGTCAACCTATCGCTAACCCAAAGATTCAGCAAGTGCAAGAGCTTGGATCGTTTACCAATGATAATCAGAAGTCTGTTCAAGCAATTATAACTCTGAGAAGTGGAAGGGTAGTGGAGAGCAGAGGGGAGGAAGAACATAAGGAGAGGCTGTGTAGAAAAAATGAAGTTGAGCAAGCTTAAAGGAAGGAAACGGAAAAAACACAGCCGAAAGAGGTTAAGAACAGAGAAGTTGAAGTTCAGACAGATAAACTGTCAGTAGATAAGAGTGTCGATGAGACATTACTTGAGGAGCCAGACAGGGTGAACTACGAGAAGGCACCACCATTTCCTCAACGTCTTAGAGAACCGGCTAAGTATGGGAAAATGAAAGAATCTGATATGTTGGATACGTTCCGACAAGTCAATATTAATATGCCGTTCTTAGACTTGATTGCCCAAATCCCACCATATGCTAAATTTTTTAAGGATCTCTGTACGCAGAAGAGGAAAAGCAGAGTGAAGAATCCGAAGAAAATACTATTGACTGAGCAAGTGAGTTCACTGCTGTTAAATAATACTCCACCAAAGAGGAAAGATCCCGGTGTTCCCACTATTTTTTTGTTATCGGTGACCAAGAAATTGGTAGAGCCCTTCTTGATCTAGGTGAAAATATTAATTTGCTTCCTTATTCAGTCTATAAACAGCTAGGGTTGGGAGAGCTCAATCCTACAGAGGTTGTATTGCAGCTTGCCGATCTATCTGTCAAATAAGCGAAAGGAATTTTGGAAGACGTCATAGTTCAAGTGGGCAAGTTTTACTTTCCGGTTAATTTTGTAATCTTGGAGACAGAACCTATCCCAGACTCGAAAAAAAACATCCCAGTGATCTTAGGCAGACCATTTTTTACCACAGCAAATGCGTGCATTAATTGCTTAACCGGAGGCATGAATCTGACCTTTGGGAACATGAAAGTCAGGATGAATATGTTTGAAGGGAGCCATCAATTACCTGAGTCTATGGACTGTTTCCAGATAAATGAGTGCAACAAGCTAGATGATATTATACATAATTTTGAGACTCAATTTCTGGAGAAAGATGAGCTTGAAGAATTTCTGGCAAATGAAGTGCCGAATGAAGAAATCAAAGATTGGGATGCACATATAGAATGATAGAACAAGGAGTTGGATAGAATTGAGACTGTGTTATACACGCAACCTTGGAAGCAAGAGCCGGTGGAACCACTCTCGATAGTCTTAAGTACTCCCCCAGTTCCATCACTTACGACTCCGCCTCTTCTAGAACTTAAGGAGTTGCCAGAGAAGCTGAAGTATGTTTTCTTGGGACCCGACAAAACTCTTCCTGTAATTATTTCATCAAAGTTGACAGCAGAACAAGAATCGATTATGATTGAGGTTTTTACCAAGAATAAAGAAGCAATTGGGTGGAGTGTTGCTGATTTAAAATGTATTGATCCATCAATTTGCATGCATCGGATTTATTTAGAAGATGAGGCGAAACCGTTAAGGCAGATGCATCAAAGATTGAATCCGAACATGATGGAGGTGGTAAGAAAAGAAGTAGTGAAGTTGCTGGATGCGGGAATCATCTACCCGATCTCTGATAGTAAGTGGGTAAGCCCAACTCAAGTGGTCCCGAAGAAGTCATGAATCACAGTGGTGCCCAATAAAAAAGGTGAGCTAATTCCTCAACGCACGACTAAGGGGTGGTGTGTGTGTATCAACTACAGAAAGCTCAACTCTAATACCAGAAAGGATCATTTTCCATTGCCATTGATCGATCAAATCCTGGAAATATTAGCTGGACAAAACTACTGTTATTTTTTAGATGGATATTCCAACTATAATCAAGTGGCAATTGATCATGTGGATCAGGAGAAAACCACTTTTACCTGTCCATATGGCACATTCGCGTATAGACGGATGCCTTTTGGTTTATGTAATGCGTCAGCTACATTCCAGAGGTGTATGATGTCTATCTTCTCTGATATGGTATAAAAGTTCCTGGAAGTGTTCATGGATGACTTCTCAGTTTTTGGGGCAACCTTTGAAGACTGTTTGAGGTATTTAATACTAGTACTTAAAAGGTATAAATAGACCAATTTAATTCTTAGTTGGGAGAAGAACCATTTTATGGTTCAAGAAGGAATAGCACTTGGCCACATTATATCAAAACAGGGGATTGAGGTCGATAAAACAAAAGTTGAGCTGATTTCAAAACTACCTCATCCCACATCTGTGAAGCAGATACGCTCTTTTCTAGGTCATGCCAGGTTTTACAGAAGGTTTATCAAATATTTTAGCAAAATCGCCCGGTCATTATGCAATTTACTAGCTAAGGATATGGTATTTGTCTTTGACAAATAATGTCTTCATGCCTTTGAGGAATTGTGTGCTAAACTCTCATCTGCCCCAATTATCTGTCCACCGGACTGGTCTCTACCGTTCGAGCTAATGTGTGATACTTCAGATTATGCAATTGGAGCTATGCTGGGGCAGAGAAAAGACAAATTGCCATATGTGATTTACTATGCCAGTAGAACTCTGAACGAAGCTCAGATGAACTACACAACTACCGAGAAAGAGTTATTGGCAGTGGTGTTCGCCTTGGATAAATTCGGGTCGTATTTATTGGGAACCAAGGAGGTCGTGTACTCAGATTATGTCGCACTTAGGCATTTGATAACCAAGAAAGACTCCAAGCCCAGACTGATTCGATGGATTCTGTTGCTATAAGAATTTGATTTGGAGATCAAAAATAAGAAGGGTACGGAGAAAGTTGTAGTTGATCATTTATCAAGAATTTTTGTTGAGTCCACAAAAGACGATACTCCTCTTAAGGATGAGTTCCCGGATGAACATCTGTTCAGTGTAGCTGTTATGAAACAAATACCATTGTATGCAGATATTGTCAACTATAAAGCCACTGGTAGAATTCCTAATGGATGGTCTAAGCATGAGAAGGATCGTTTCTTCAGCCAAGTAAAATTTTATATCTGGGACAATCCGCGACTGTACAAATATTGCCCGGATCAAATAATTCAAAAAATGTGTTCTAGAAAGTGAAGCTCAAGGCATATTGACATTCTGTCAAGACAGCTCACAAAGTCCTACAAAGCGGTTTTTATTGGCCCACCATATTCAAGGATGCGTTCAAGTTTTGAAAATCTTGTCTGAGATGTCAGAAGTTGGGATCCATATCTCAACGAGACATGATGCCACTGAATCCTATTTTGGTGGTTGAGTTGTTTGACGTCTGGGGCATTGACTTCATGGGACCGTTTCCAAAAACCGGCAATAAGCTGTACATATTAGTGGGAGTTGATTACATTTCTAAATGGGTATAGGTTGTTGCCATGTCACATGCGAATCACATTGTGGTTGAGGAGTTTATTAAATCCAATATTTTTTATAGATTTGGTATGCCACGAGTGTTGATCAGTGACGGCGGCAGCCACTTCGACAACCAGTTTCTTCCGGCCTTGTGCAAGAAGTATGGTGTCACTCATAGAATTGGAACACCATATCACCCACAGATGAGTGGTCAAGTGGAGGTTTCAAACGGGGAGATCAAGAACATTATTGAAAAGACGGTGGATCCTGACTTAAAAAATTGGCCGAGAAGGTTAAATAATGCACTGTGGGCATATAGGACCGCTTATAAGACACTGATTGGTATGTCACCATACAGATTGGTCTATGGTAAGGCGTGTCATCTCCTTGTGGAACTCGAGCACAAAGCATATTAGGCGATCAAAAGATTGAATTTTGAGATCAAAAGATCAAGTGCTCAGAGGAAACTCCAACTCGCTGAGCTTGAGGAGTTAAAGAACAACGAATATGAGAATTCTCGAATATATAAAGCCCGAACCAAAGCATTCCATGATAGACATATCAGATAGAAAATCTTTAAGGTCGGCCAGAAAATGTGGTTGTTCAATTCAAGACTCAAATTATTTCCCGGTAAGCTCCAATCAAGATGGGATGGGCCGTACAGAATTACTAAGATCCCCCATGGAACGGTGGAACTTGACGACCCTGATAAAGGAAAGCAATTTGTTGTGAATGGTCAATGTTTGAAGCATTATATCGAAGTTAAGCCGATAGAGAGTGTTGTTGAGACAGTTGATTTAACAGAACCGGCACCAGAGCCGAATGATTTTGATCCTGAGTACTGAGAGGCGACAACATCGAGCCAACAACATTAAATATTGGTACTAAGTGATAAAGAGTAACTTTTGATCTTAATTTATAGTTGTAAAATAGTAGTTTAATTCAGTTTTTGTAAATTTTAAGATCGAGTCTGAAATAGTCATCACCATTCAGAGGGGTATTTTCATCCACGAAACGCCAAATTTTGACGAATCGAAGTCAATCAAGCTAATAGGTGTGCATAGGGGAGGTTTGAGTGTTCGGGAATCGAGAAAGAGGAAAAAATTACCGAAGCCAAAAATTCAGCCTTGGGACCTACGCCCAAGCGTAAGGTACCCTACGCCCAAGTCTAGGTCTACAGTCCCATGGCTTTTCATTTCAAAATTTCACTTTTCTCCCTCTCCACTCCACCAAATCAACCCTCGTTCGTTCCTAAAGCCGAATATCAATATTTCCCATCATTCCCGAGCAGTGGATCATCAAATTAGTAAGCGGTGTGTACGGATTCACGTAAAGAACTCGAAAAGTCTCCGGAATTCAATTTTGAGGATTTGTTGTTTCTCGCGATTCAAAAAGTTTGATCCATTCTTTTCGATTACTTAATATAACTATTCTAAACTAGTATTGACGAATGAGACCAATCGAAATTGTGTTTTAATCCGTTCTAAAAAGTTGGGTTTCCGGCTTCAGATACGGGTTTAATATCAAATTTTTGAGATGAGGTCTTGTTTAATCATCGTATTAGAATACTTTAGATATAGTTTGATTTTGATTCGGTGTCCGAACAGTTTTTACTAATTTTTGTAACAATCTGAATTTTGTAGGCATGCCTCGCATGAAAGGAACGAGGAAGGCTACCGTAGGAGCATCTATGTCAGGGATGGCGGTAGAGAGAGACAGATCATGGTCACAGCCCCTAAAGAGTACGCGACATGTACGTGGTAGTACCCAGGTGCCGAGACCGGTGTATGTTGAGCCGGATTCGTCAGATGAGGAGGAGGCTGAGAGGCCGAGTGCACCGACAGAAGACATCGAGCTAGATTTGAGATATGGTTGGATGATAGTTCCACCTGCTACACCGAGGGCATCATCACGACCCTGGTCGCAGTATTCAGTCCCCGAGCCATCACCATCACCACATGAGTTAGAGACATCCGATGAGCAAACTACCGAGAGTGGTGATAGTGAGGATGGGTAGGCAGAGTAAGAGGATGAGCTGGAGGACGCTGAGCACGGTGAGGTGCCATATCCTAAGCCAGCAGTTGACAATAATTAGGGTGAGCTTGTTTCTTACAGATGGAAGCATTCCACGGTCTCCGAGGAGACACTGATGGCCCTAGCTTTGAAGAAGGAGTTTCGACAGGGACACATTTATGCTATTGTGCCACTTGAGTGGATAGAGTCAGTTCCATAGTGGACCATAGGCGTACTGAGGGAACGCAGATTATTGATAATCCTAGCCCTGACTACACTACACATTTGCGCTTACATGATTAGTGAGTTCTGGCTTCATATGAGGTATTACAGTAGAGGGACTCGGCTAGTGACAGTGGTAGAGGGGCGGGAGTTTGAGATTACTCCCGAGAGTATTGTTGTTGCATGGGGTATTCCACACGAGTGCCCTACAGAGCTAGATGAGCGGTTCCCACCTATGCCAAACCCACTTATGCCACTTTATGATATGGTGAGACTGCATACTGAGGGGAAGTGGGCAGATAATAGGAGTAATTGGACCAGAAATTCTAACTATCATTCGATGCTTTGGCTTTGGGATGTGATAGTCCGGTCCAATGTGCTACCACATAGTCATCACACTATATGTTACCCATCATTTCCGACGCTACACTACGCTTTTGAGTTTAGTCACTGGTATTCTATTCCACACGCCCTTTGGCAGACTTTGTTTCAGCATTATGTTCACTTGCGCCGGGAGAATAAGGTCGGGACTGCCAAGTTTCAGATGGTTCTTCCCTGCCTTGTGATGAAGTTGATGTTCGATCAGGGATTACAGATGGATGTTGATGATAAGTATGCGTCATTGATTGCGTATGACAAGGGAGCATGGAACAAAGGGTGGACTAAGACAGGTCCAACGATATATGCTCGCTGATGCAAATTTGGAGAAGTTTTACTACCAGGTGTGTAGGAGGATGCTGCAGAGCAAGCTATACCGAATGAGATGCCTGAGGTGGAGGTGCCACAGTCTGAGAAGGCTACTATAAAAGGTGATGCGTCACAGGCCCCGACTGGGGGTGCTGTTATGATGACTCAGGCCCAGTACTTCCAGTTTATTGGACGTATTGAAGGATTAGAGCGCTCATTTATGGAGGAGAGACAGGCCCGACAGCGCGAGCATCGTGAGATGATGGATCGGTGGGATATTATGATGTGACACATTGGAGTGACAGTTCTACCACCACAACCACCTCCGGATGATGCTTTGTAGTTATAGTTTTGTTTTGTTTATTTTATTTTGTTTTTAGGATTTCTTGTTTTATTTGTCCATAGTCGAGATCAATCGTAAAGCGGAGAGCCAGTGTTCGATCTTTTGTGACCGCTTTAACGATCATCTCTAACTGTTTGTGATATTTTGGCTTTTGTATAAAACTGATAGCTTTTGATCGTTTTTATCGATATGTGTGCCTTACTATATCTAATACATTGATTATGTGTGATTTTATATTTGCACTATGAGGACATGTGTGCGTTTAAGTTTGGGGGTGTGTCGGTTATCGTGAAAATGTATTGGAAAACATGTCATGAAAAAAAATCCAAAAATAAGCCCTACCCTACGCCCAAGCGTAGGGTAGTACGTGGGTGGGCCAGAAAAATTGAAAATTTTGTCCGTTTTTTGGATGTTTTGGCATGTTCTGTACTTGTTCTTGTATTAGGACCATTTTAAAGATATTTTTAGGGATTTTTAAGATTTAGATAGGAGTGTGTAGAAGAGTCCTAGTCCGAGTAGGAAAGTGGAGTAGAAATACAAATTTAAGATGGATAATGGTTGTTTTTACTTTCCCGTTCAAACAAGGATTCCAAATCCTTATTCTCTGCAATTATTTGTCATCCATTTATAAATACAACCCTTGAGAGTTCATAATTCATACTTTAATACTTTTTGAGAGATTTTGAGAAAAAAAATAGTAAATATATCTATATATGACTTCTCTATTGATTCCTATACCGATTTTTATGTTTCTTCTATTCATAATGATGGGGTACATGATGAGGAGAACTCCGAGGTTGATTTTGATCCCGAGGAAATTTTTGATGATGAGGAGGAATAATATGATGACATGCATGAGGTTGTGAAGAAAGAAAAGTAGTATATGCGGGAGGTGCGGAAAATCGATCAACATGCGATAAGCCGGTTAGACGGGCGGATCACACCGCACTTATTCATGGAGTGTTGGTTGCATATGGAATTGGAATTTTTCCCACATAGGATACAGAATACATGGGTAGAACCGAGAAGAGGAATCCTGATGGCTCGAGGATTAGGACACTTGGAAAAGTCAGCGCATCACATTGTTTATCCTAGATTAGTTCGAAATTTCTATGATAGGATGACCATAGTATGGCAAGATGGCGTAATATTGATTCATTCCCGAGTTGATGATTTTCAAAGTGATCCTGTTGTGGTAAATCCCGTGATAATTGCTCGTGCATGGCAGTTACCCCTTACTTGTCCACAATATTTGTCATTTAAAAGTTACACCAGTACCATGGATAATTTTGGTGGAAAAGATAATTGCGGAGATATGTTTAGATGCTCCCAGAGGAACCACAGTTGCGGCTAATTATTGGTTGAAACTGGAATTGTTTTATGTGGACAGTGTGATAGCTTCTCAAGTTTGCCAGAACAACAAGATGTGTTGGAGGGGATACTCGTTTATCAAGATTCTGTACTGCATGCTAAAAGGATATTGGGTATCATTTCCTGAGGTGATATTGGGTAATATGCTAGCAATGGATAAGATTGTCCGGAGAAGAGTAAAGATTGGTGATGAGGTCGAGTATTTCCTTCCTTACCCACATTTACTATTCCGAATCATAGAGAAATAATTGGGGTATAAAATACTTCAACTGAAGCCGAAATATACACAATTTCTCAAGCAATATAAGGAGAAAGATTTTCTTGATTTGGAGTTAAAAACACGAATGCATGTTATATTGGGTGCGATGGAGAAGACTTAAAGTGTTGGAGGAATTCGTGGTTGGATTAGGGTTTTAGATTTTTATTTATTTTAGAGACGGTAGACTATACGACCATGTCTACTTCTTTTTCTTCTTATTTTATTTTATGATTTTTGTCTTGAAAAAAAAATCAATAAAATCCAAAAAGTGGAAGTTTAAACTTTCCATGAAAATTGTGTGTGTCAATTTCTGGATATTCTTTTTGGCAGTTTCTTTTCCCTTGCTATGATGTTGGTATTTGTTTGTTGTCAATCTTTATAGGTAATCCAAATCAAGTTTGGGGGAGGGAATTGAGCACTTCATAGATCCAGGACTGCACTTCAAGGGTAACTATATATGTTCTCATTCTTTATTTTTGACAATGGGGACATGGTCTCATTTAAGTTTGGGGGTGAGGGTATAGTGATAAAATAATTTTTTTTTTTGACAATTTTGGAGAAATCATTTATTTTTACGCATGAGTGTTTCGTATGATGAGTTGATTGAGTTTATGTTTATAATGCATAAGTAGTATGTGATGTGATGTTTCCACTCATGAGAGTAATGATTAGATCGAGTTAGTGAAGTGATGTGGTTTACAGGGGTTAGTGATTAGTGATGTTGAAATTAAGAAGAACAACTTTAACCTAAGCACAAGCACACATTCACTATGAGAAATAGGTTGATTTTTAACTATGTAGTTGAAAAATAATTTTGCCGCAATAAAAGAGGAGAAGGGGAGTTGTTATGGTTGAAATGGAGAAAATTGAATTTTTTTTGAGAAAATAAAATACAAAAAACTGTTCTTTGATCTGAGTAACGGGGCTTTGGTATCACCAATATCATGGTTCGCGTTTAAAAGGGATAAGACTAATGAGCATAAATCCCATGGAAGAAGCTCGGGCCCAATTGGTTGGGACTACAAATCCTCGCTGGAAAGTTCGAAGACTTAGAAAGACAAAAATGGATGAAAAGTGGAAAGATGGAAAGAGTACGTTTTTACTAAAAATGAAAAAGTTTGATCAATGAAGTAAGAGAAAAGAAATTGAAATATTGTAGTTGAATGTTCACAAAATCATGGAATGTTGTCTGGATTTTAAGTAGAAAATAGCATAATCAATCACTTAAGTGAGAACCATTCATGACACGAAGCTCGAGATAGTTATTGTTTAATAGTAACTGGGAGTATTTGCATTCATATTATCTTTTGTGTTGTATCATAACTTATTTGACTTGTGTGTATGAACTCATGAATGCGTAATTACAAAAGAATTGAGATGTTTGTAGGTACCATTACTGGAAACCTTCACGAGACTTCACTCGTCCACTAGGGGTAACCTAGGGGCTTAAAAGACTTGTTACACGTGCTAAGTGTAATCGTTGACCCTCACGAAAGCAAAGGATTAGGTTAGAGTAGATAAGTTAGACATAATAAGAATCATCACATATACTTTCTCTGAATTCATTGCTGAGGGACTAGCAATATGTAAGTTTTGAGGTGTGATAGGTGCTCAATATTGGTCATTTTTCGCCTTTATCTTTCGTTTGTTATGACTTTACATTTCGTTACTTGGTATTTTTATCTCGTTTGTGTGTGTAAGCATGTTTCAGGAGCTTAATGAAGAAACAGAGCTAATCTCGGTGAATTAACTGAGTTCATGTTCGTTTCTATCTCGAGAAAGGAATCAAGAGATGTGTCAAAGCAAAGAAGAACTACCGGAGGGCAAAATGGTCATTTCCTGATATTGTTATCTCACCGAAGGACAAAAACGTCATTTCTAGACATTTTTACTTCAACCAAAAACATTGGGAGTCAAAGGCGACCAGTCTAGCTTAAATATGAAAAAATGAGTTTTTACAGCAAAAGATGCATCATACCCTACGTCGTCAGAGGAAAAAAGAGGCAGACTGGACCTGAGCTACGCTTTGGTTTGTGAGCTAAAGGGGGACCCTACGCCCTAGACCCACGCCCAAGCGTAGGTCAGGGGCATAGGTCTCACCTTATGGCCACATGATCCCTTTACGTGCAGAAATTCTTTCGGAGTTGTTTCGGAATTTTCCAGTTTTATCCCTACTTCGATATTTTAAGTGATCGATGATTCCAGATCTCTACATACAGGCTTATACACATATTTACATCGTATTTTAGAGATATTATTCATGTATTATGAAATTACAGAAAAGGGCAACCATTAGGGTTTCCCTCACTTGTCTATAAATATGAGAGGGTTAGGTTTAGAGTGCTAGTTCTGGTTCTGATTTTCACGCACGTTCATTTATAGAGTTCTCATGTTCAAAGTTCAGACTTGTTTCCATTGAAGATAACCACCATTGAAAACCTAGAGATCTGGAGAAGAAGATTACGGAGAGCATTTCTACACCGACAATGCAGTCTCTCTCCGCCATGATCAACTAACTCGGTATCTAGGGTTTTCTCGCAAAACCCTAGCCAAGTAATGTAGTTCTAGTTTTATATTCAATTGTAGGGAAGGGAAACTGATATAGACATGCTTTAGTTTATTTTTATATTTTATTTTACGT
Source organism: Cornus suecica (assembly GCA_963922005.1). NCBI lineage: Eukaryota > Viridiplantae > Streptophyta > Magnoliopsida > Cornales > Cornaceae > Cornus > Cornus suecica. The sequence continues at coordinate 72,340,924 of OY998240.1, read as the reverse complement.
TTCTGCATTTACTTTTTATAGTAGTTGACATGCACTAATCAGTTTAGTCTTCAGATGGGTTGTCGCGATCCGGTTGAGAGTAATCCTTTTTGGGGTTAAACTACTGGCGCGGTGCGACCTAATTCATAGTCAATGGATCGTCTTCATGTAATTGATATATAATCTGAACTATATTATGCGGTTGGTGGTGGAGTGAGGAAACCCTAGTTTTCTATATCCCTGAATCACAACCATTATTCATTCTTGTTTTCTATTTTATTTTCGTTAGTATTAGATAATTCACAAAAATAAACTATTTTTGGAAAAATATAATTCAGTGTTTTTGGACTATTGAAGTGAACAATCCTCGTCTCTGTGGGATCAATATTCCACTACTCAAGCAAAATTGTCTACAATTAATTTGTGCGCTTGCGGAAGGGTAAAACCTAAATTGTCGTTAAGATGTTGTTTTTAACCACATTGCACACACCTGACGCCCACCAGTCATCCACTTCGATAAAAAGCACTCCTCTAGTCCCTCCCCTCGATGAGTGGCGCATTGCGCCTTTCTTCGGGACCCATGTTACCCTTTGGGCAAATGTTACCCTTCTTCGCGACGTCCAACCTCCCGAGGAACCACTGCCCCTCTTTAATGGCGAACCATATAGGGCCATCGGTGCTAAGCCCCCCCCCCCCCCCCCCCCACCCCGCTCGGTGTTTCGCTTTCGAGTTGAACAAGGGGAGATCCCCTATACTTGGATATTTTTTACCACTCCTACTGGTTCACACTACCATGGGTGGGCCGAGTGGACTACCTCTATTCTGGAGGAGCCCGCTTTCAAGGATCTCCTCAACAATGCCCGAATTAGGGCCCCAATTGAAGTTTCTCTATCACTCTCTATCCCAAGAGACGTAGCGAGTCTGACCCTTCTCCTCTCTCGATGGAGCCGAAAGACCCACACATTTATTACTTCATGGAGGGAGTTTACCCCTACACTTGAGGATGTTCTCCAGTTGATGTGCCTCAACTTATATGGCCAAGGTGACCCCAACACTGCAGGGTTATTCTCGGGCGATGAGGATGGTGAAATCGACCTCTGACAAGTCTTAACCGCTACAAGGAAGACCAGTACGCGCTTCTAAGGTGCTACTACCATTCTTGATGAGTTCCTCGCGAATGGGAAGAAATGTACCTTCGGCTGTATCCTTCGCTACTTCTTTAAAGATTATCCTCCGAGCTTTCGTATGGACGAGGTGCCTCTCGAAGGTTCCGCGTCAGAGGACCCTCATCGCCTCACGGGCTATATCCTAACTTGGATTTCCCACTGTGTTTTCCCTGGCTTTTCCGACAATTGCCCTCGAGTTGACCTTATTCCCCTAGCGGTGAAGCTTGCAAAGGGGGTTGATGTTTCTCTTGCCGCCATGTTTCTGGGCTCCCTATATCATGAACTTGACTTGGTCCATAGTCGCGAGTTGGAAACCATTGGCCGTGTTTGGATTTTTTATCCGGTTTGCACTGTGTTTCTTCAGATGTTCCTTTAAGAGCATTTCCCCGGCTACGCTCCGAAGCCCAATGTTCTGACTGACGATGATTCCCGTCGCTCATCTGCCAAGTGGCACCAGCTTCAGCCAAAGAAGAGGTTAGCTCAGTACATCAATTGTGAGAGTTGCTTCGTGGCTCGTCCCTACTCACGCCATTCTTATTTTCTGAAAAGAGCCATAGTGCTTGATACCAAAGAGAAGCTTCGGTGCTCGTCGATCTTTACGAATCTTGTTTTGATTACTCCTGGTAGTGTCCCAGCGTTCCTCCCTCCTTCGGGCAGGGTGGATGAGCCTTACAATCCTCACAGGGTAGCTTGCCAATTTATCTATGATCAAGGGCTTCCTCGCGAGAACCTCATCCCTTCGCAAGATGGGACCTTTTCCTATGCGTTTTCTTATTGACACTTTTTGGATGCGGAAGAGCCCTCATCCTCGCATTCACTTGTCTCCTTCCCTTCCAAGCGAAACTTAGTTTGGGACTCGTAAGACCAATAAAAAGGATACTCCTCCCCGAGGGGTACCATGTTTGACCCCCGAGCTTCCACCCCTTAACTCCATTGATGATGTCATTCCCAGAGCACAGAAGTACCCTACCTCTCGGTCAAAGCGCAAAACCATTCGTGATACTGCTCCTTCAGCGGGGGTTGATGTTTTAGGCTCGGCTCCTCCTCCACTCTCTTCTTCGAGAAAAAGAGCAAAGGTATCTCCATTTTTTAACTTATATATATTTTTCTTTTCCTTTCTATTTTTTTTAGAAAGCTCAAATAGTTTCCCTTCTTCTCGCAGACCAGGGTCCTTCGGTTGTTCCTCCCTTGGTTCCCCAAACAGCAGCAATCTCCAATGCCCCTTCCATTACCATTGTGCTTCCCGCGGGGAACCCTCCACATCCCCTTCGGGAGGCACCCTCCCCTGTTATTGAAGTTGTTCGCGGTGAGGAGGAAGAAGACGAAGGGTTGGACACTCCTCGAAGGGGGTCTCCTGCAGATGAAGCCTCCTTACGTGGGGGAGAGGGGTTGGACATCCCGCAGGACCCCCTCCATACCTTGATTGATGTACTGCTAGACCTAGGCCAGGCCATGAGGGATGTACTTGAATCCGATCTGAACGTCCTGTCCCCCACCTCCTTGCGGCATGGTCGTGGCAAAGAACTATCCCTTTGGCTCATAGTTTAGGTAAAGATCTAACTAAAGATTTGGGTACGGGGTACTCTAATGGTTCTTTCCTCTCGTCTAGTGACAATTCACCCACAGGTTGCCTTCATCTCTTCTTTATTTGCTTTTTCGACTTATGGTAGTAAATCTTCCTTTCAGATGACACAGGTGTTACTCATGAGGCCCTCGTGGGTACTGAAGGTCCCTCTGATCAACAACATACTGAGGAACCCCTACAGGCTCCAAAGGACGAGACCACGTTAGAGGGGGATGACGACTACGAGGATGAGGTCCTCGCAGAGACCACTGTCCCGGGGAGTGAATCGTCCGAGACAGGCAGCTCTTTGAGCAATGTGGTACCTAGCTCTGTTCCAGGTAACGGTGATGGTGATGGTGGTTTTCCCTTCAACGAGCCTCCCCTATTATCCCTCCGCAGGGTACAACAACTACAATTTTTCCCATGGTTCCTCATCCCACACAATCCTTGCCCCTTATTAGCTATGGGCCTATGGAGATGATGTTGTGGAATGGGGACATACTACCTCTTGATCGAGTGACTCTATTCAAGGAGATAAAGGCCAAGTATCCGGGTACCTTTGAGGGTTGGGCTCACGACGGCCCCGTCCCTCGCCCCTTCATTTATGAGTGCCTTTATTCTCTGATCAGCTGCCTTTGCGAGGCGAGAACTAGACATCTGAATGAGGACAACTTTGACTTTATCGATATGGCGACGAGCAACCTCCTCATAGCGAAAGTTGATATTCAGTGGGCGCTTGATTACGCGGAAAAAGTGCAGCGCATTGAGAGGCGCAAGGCGAAAATAGAAGTCATGAAGGACCTTTAAGACCGTATTGACGAGGAGAGACGCATGTTCGTGATAGAGGAATCGGCATTCAAGGAGATGGGGTTCGCCTCAACATGCGTTGGATGACCATTGAGACCCTCGTGGCCGACCTGGTGACCATGGTTTAGGAGATTGGGTCTGAGATAGACTATATGACAGATCTTCTCTAGTTGACACATTTGTTTTGTTTTCTATTTTGTTAGCGAGGGCGTAGTTTCCCCTATTTGCTCAAACACATTGGGTTTTTTTTTTTTACTTTGTGGTGAAATGTCCTAGTTGGCACATTTTTATTATCTTGGTTTTATTCTTAGTCGACACAGTCATTGCTTTTGATTTCAGCTAATGAAATTTGTGTTATTTCATTTACCTTCTTTCTGTTTATCGTATACGCATATTTATTGTTGGTCGGATGTATGCATAATACAAAGTGTTTACCTGCTCGGAGTAGTGCGGCTCGTTAACATACTTTATTATTTCGTGATTCGTACCCATGTTATACGTGGAAAAGTTTGTCGTTTGGCGAGTATCCCTTTAGTTTAGTATGGCGAATAAATGATACACTTGGCATAAATAATAAAAAAAAATTGGAAGTTCCATTTCAATACGTTCTTCTTGATTACAACATAAGGAGAAGAAATAAAAAGAAAGGAAAGGGTGGTTCGTCAATTCTTTTAAGAAGAGACTCACAGGTGAACTACCCTTGCAAAAATGGGGCGCTTAAGGTGAAAGGCGGAAATCTCAAGAGGTCTTTTTTCAAAACTTTCTGGTGAACTTCCGTACTTACAACAAAAAAGGAGAAAATCCAAATAAAGGATGGTTCGCCTATTTTTTTTTACTTGAAGAAGAAACATAAAGAAGAACCACCCCGCAAAAGGTGAGCGCTTATTTGGAGCGCGCTCGCAGCAACAGACCAAAAGGTTCCCTAAAAGTCTTTTGAATTCCTCTAGTCATAGTACTTCTTAAGCCACTTGACGTTGATTAGGCCCATTATCTTTTCGCTCCCGGGGCGCCCAATCTCATAGTATCCGCTCAGGTTCACTCTTGTGATCTCGAAGGGTCCATCCCACTTGGGCATGAACTTTGGCTCAGACATATCCTTCATGACAAAAGCCGCCATTTTCAAAATGAGCTCACATTCCTAGAACCTACGGGGTTGTACCTTCTTGTTATATGCCCTTGTTATTCGTGTTTGGTAGATTGTCGCCCTTCTACCTGCCTCTTCTCGCACCTCTTCAGCCCCTTCTACTTCACCCCACCTATTTGTCTCATCTAACCCGCTTCTTTCAGCTAGTCTTGTGGAAGGGACGACGACCTCGATGGGTAGGGCAACCTCTATCCCGTACACCAGTGTATAGGGCGCAGAGGATATGACACTTTTCTTCAAGATCCAGTATGCCCAAAGAGCGGTACTTGGATGATCTACCCATTGATTATGATTTTCCTTTACTAGTCGGCTAAGGATCCTCAATAATGTCTTATTGGTCACCTTAGCCTGGCTGTTGCTTTGGGGATAGTACTTTGTCGATTTTTGGTGGGCGATGTTGTAAGGGCCAAAGAGCATCCTCATTCTTCTATTGACAAAAGACGTTTCATTGTCAGAAATGATTACTCGCGGTCCGCCGAAGCGGCATATTATGTTCTCCTTGATGAAGTTCACCACAACGGCTCTCGTAGATGCCTTAAGTGTTATGGTCTCTACCCATTTTTTGAAAAGATCAGTGGCAATCAGTAGCCACTTCCTTTCCTTGGATGAGGGTGAGATGGGTCCCACGAAGTCCAATTCCCATTAGTGGAAAGGCCACGGTGCAGACATAAATTGCAATTCGACTGTTGTTCCATGTATGACATTGTTATGCATTTAACACTCGCGACAATGCTTCGCCTGTATCATGGCATCACGTTGCATGGTGTTCCAAAAATACCCCAAGTCCAAGGCTTGAAGGTATAGTTTCCTCCACCCCTGGTGCTCAGCTCCGTGTAACTCCCCCAGTACCACTTTGGCCTCTTCAGAGCTAAGACTTCTCCGATTCTTTCCATCGAACCCCTTTTGCATGAGTTGACCCTCCGCGAGGAAGAATCGCGTTGTACTCCTATTTAACTTGGCCGCTTCCACTGGGTCGATGGGTAGGGCCTTAGTGGTGATAAAGTCTATTAGGCTTTGTCGCCAGTCGGCCAGTTCCAACACGCAACACCCATCTTGTTCCCACTGTTCCCCGCAACCTAGACAATCATTTTGTAACTTCTCTGCTTCCTCTGACATACTTGGCCAGTAGACACCCTATCACTGCAGCTTTATATAGAGGCTTGACGAGTCATCCCCGCAAACTACTTTATGCATTGAGCTTATCCAGTACTCGACCTCTTCTTTTGACACACATCTCAACAAGACCCCTCTGGCTCCCCTATAATAAAGGGTTCCAGCGTAGATCACGTAGTCTCTGACCCATGCTACTCCTCGGCCCCCTCCTTCCTCGATGAACTGGTCCCTGATTATAAATCGCCAATCAATTTCGTTAATCCATTCGGGTGACCCTATCCTTAGGATACTGGGTTCCTCTCTTTTTCGATGGAAATATCCCTAACCTTCCCCTCTATGGTTATTTTTTAGGCTAAGGTTGCCAAGGCATCTGGGTGTTTGTTCTCTGTCCATGGGGCATGCTCAAGTTCCAATTCGTCGAAGTATGATCTTAGGTGTTGTATCAGAGTTCGATAGGCGGCTAGGGACGACTCATGTACTGCATACGTAACATCTAGTTGTTTTAACACCAGCTTCAAATCACCTCGCACATGCAGTCGCCTCACCCCTCTTTGCTTGGCCGCAAGGAGCCCTAACACCAGTGCTTTGTACTCCGCTGTGTTGTTTGAACAAATAAATGTCAGCTTGAAGGATAAAGATGTGATTTCACCTCCCTTCGGTGTAAGTACTATTCCCGCCTCTCCTTCTTGTGCCATTAACGAACCATCAAAGGCTAAAGTTCATGTCATCTCCTTACAACACATGGATTTGGGCCATTCATCCAGAGGGTCATTTCCCATTGGCTCTACCTCCCCTGAGGGGAATTGTGCCACAAGTCAGCCACCGTTTGGCTTAATATGGTTGTGGGTTGTAAACATCCTATATCGAATTCTGATAGCGAGAGTAGCCACCTGGCAATCCGTCCTATTATGATTGGCTTCAATAGTAAGTACCATAGGGGGTCATATCGCGTTACCAGATTGATGGGGTGCGCTAGTAGGTAGTGTCAGAACTTCTTCACAACAAACGCTAACGATAAACAATGCTGGTCCATCAGGGGATAATTGGCATATACATCATTTACAATCCTACTGACATAGTATATAGGGGCGCTCGACTCCTCCATCTCCCAAAGCCAATAGCGCCCATATCGATCTTGGCGTGGATGTGATATAGAGTTTCAGCGAATCCCCCCTTCGAGGGGTGGCCATTGTCATCGGTGACAAAAGTACCTGTTTTACCCTTGTGAAGGCTTCCTCGTGCACTCTTGTCCACTCGAACTTGATACCCTTTTTTAACAGAGTGTTGAATGGGTGTGTCATCTCGGCCAATGCCGCCATGAATCTCCTCAAATAAGATACTCTTCCAATGAGACTTTTCAATTCTTTCACCGAGGCCGGTCGAGGCATTTCGAGGATAGCCCTGGTCTTGTCCTTTTCTATGTCGATCCCATGCTTGAGCACTACGAATCCTAAAAAAAATTTTGCACCCACCCTAAAGGCGCATTTGAGGGGGTTCATCTTGAGCTGATACTTTCGGCATCTTTCAAAAACCTTCCTTAGATCCTACATGCGTGCTTCCTTTTTTTCAGACTTAACCACCAGGTCATCCACATAAACTTCCATATTCAAATGGATCATATCATGAAAAATTGTCGTCATTGCCCGCTGGTAAGTGGCCCCTGCATTTTTTAGGCCGAAGGGCATCACTTGGTAGTGGAAGTTCCTAAGTGGCGTCCTGAAAGTCGTCTTCTCAGCGTCCTCCATCGTCATCCGTATCTGATTATACCCACTATATCCATCCATGAAGGAGAACATTTTGTACCCCGCCGTAGAGTCTTCCAAGACATCGATGATTGGGAGGAGAAAGTCGTCCTTCGGACATGCGCGATTAAGGTCTCGAAAATCCACGCATATGCGTATCTTCCCATTTTTCTTTTGAACTGGGACTATGTTGGCCAGTCATGTAGGGTGTCGAATCGGCCTTATGAAACCAGCTCGTGGCAACTTTTTTACTTCTTCCTTGATTTTTAATTTCATCTCTGATCGGACCCCCCTTGCTGCCTGTTTTATCGGTTTAGTGTCAGTTCTCACATTCAGGTGGTGCAATTCCACCTAACAATCCAACCCCGACATTTCTTCATAAGTCCATGCGAACACACCCACGAACTCTTTTAAAAGGTCCAAGAGTCTTCCATTCTCTTCCTTAGTCAACAATTTGCAAATAAAGGTCGGCTTTGGCACTACGGAATTTGAAAGGTCTACCTCATCCAGCTCGGCATGCTCAGGTCAAAGTGTTTTGGGCTTCCCCTCGGTGACCGTTGGGTCGCTCATGCTATGTGTTTCGCATACCTCTCTTCGGGGAAATGTCCCCTCGTGGGGGACGGTTCCCCCGCCTCGTCACAAGCTGTAGATGGTCCTTCCGCCTGATAGTTGCAATCTCTTGCACATTGACTTCCTCTTTCGCTGTGGTTCGAGTTTTGTCTCTTCGAACGTTTCCCATTTTGGCAAAGCAATAACTCTCACTCCCGGCTCCCCTTCTTCCACATACTCTTTGAATAAATGAGCCTCCACTAGGTTAGACTCGTGGCGAGCAAAAGGTTTGTCAAAGCATTTCGCGGTGGTCACCTCACATTTCCAGTACCCCTTCATTCATTGATGATATGAGGAAGGTACCATCCCAAACTTATGTAGTCAGCCCCTTTCTAGCAACACATGATAAGAAGTGCTCGCATTGATCACATGAAACTTGGTTAGAGCTCAGAATTCCCCAACCGCAAGATCGAAGACCGCGTACCCTTCGGATCTGGTGAAGCCGTCCCCAAATCTAGCAATCTCAGTACCCTGTTGCACCAATCGACTCTCAGCCAGTCTGCATTTTTAAAAGATCTTGAGGGGCATTATGTTTAGCGAAGACCCATTGTCGACCAACGCCCTTTAGAATTTGAAACCATTCAATTTTGTTGTTACGTAAAAGGGCATATTGTGAGGTGTGGGGGCGCACTTGTCTTCTTTTGTGAAAGCAACTTTGTTTACTGTACATCGAAACACCTCTAGGCGTTTAGCTCCCCTGGTCTCTTTCTCGCTCAGTCCTTCTTCGAATACGGTGATCACCGCTCTCATGATTTCTTTTTGTGCGAATGTTGAAAAAATGAGCTCCTGAAGTAGTTTACTCACATTCGGCATTTTTAGGAGCCTAAAGGCCTTGGCTTGGCTTTCATCAATAATCGCCACTTATTTTTTATCGTCCGACCCTTCCATTGCCTGTCCCACATCCCGCGCCATCATGACCGAGCCCCTCCCATGTGGTGGGTATGGCTTTTCTCCTACATCACGAGTTGGGATCACAAGGTCACCATTCGCCACACGCCTATGGAAGACGTTCCGCAGGGCCCAGCAGTCACTCGTGGGGTGCCTATTATAACGATGGTAAAAGCAAAAGTGAGGATGTCTTCTCTCTTTGGCCGTCGACTTTTTTGCTACCTCCGGGAGGCGGATGTCCCCATGCTGCACCCATTTTTTGAAAATGGCTTCCACTTCCTCCATGGTGCACAGAAAAGGGGGTGGTACTTCATTGGGATTCCTTCCCCCTTACCCCCTTGAGGGACCGGCGCCTCGTCTACTGTTTGGAATCTTCGCCGTTGATACCATCAGTGGCCTCTTTCCCCTATTCTCATCCATAGGGGGCCCCTGAAGTGAAAAGGGCTATGTCTTTGGCGAGGTTTCTTGCCACAACGATCAGATCCGCAAATGTTGGTAACCTTAAGTTAATGAGATGTACTTTGTACTCGCTCAACATGCCCTAGACACATATCTTCGCAAGGCCTTCCTCTTCATTTGTCTCATAGCACTCCATCGTTCTATCGTGGAACCTATGGACATATTTTAGAAGGTTCTCTTCAGGGCGTTGAGTTTCCTTGGTCAAACAAAGTGTGGTGATCTTCTACTCTGCTTGAAAGAACTTGGCATGAAATAGACTAGGCAATTGTCCCCATGTGTTGAGTGACCCAGGCTCTAGATTGACATACCACTTGTACGCCCTATTGGTAAGGCTTTTCGAGAACTCCCTGAGCCTTAGGATATAATCATTCTTGTACATTCCCAACACCTCTATGAAATGTACTACATGCTCCCTCGGGTTCCCTTTTCTTTCATTGAACTTGGTGAACTTAGGCATGGTATAGCCTGGGGGGTATGGCGACATGGCTATTGTTCGCGAATACGGGGGCTCGTATTCTATCTCCTGGAGCAACCCTCCCCTCTCGTCTTTCAACATTATCTAGACATCCGCCATCGTGACATAAGGGGGACGTTGGGGATCCTTTTTTTATTGTGATGGGACGACCCATTTTCCTGACTGCGACGAGCTCGGGGTGCTCGAACAGCTGCCTCACTAGTTGGGGTCGCGCGCTTCCCTTCCATCCTTGATGGAGCGGTAGCAGGCGTATGAAACAAAGTTCACCGTAGACCCTGAAGATCTTCACAGCGCCTACCCCTCGTTCCGGGGGAGGAAGGGGTCATTCGACACTTGCATCTTGGCTCATGGCTCCTCGCCGCTTCTCTTATCCTCGATGGGGTTACTTCCCTCGAAGGCTCCCCGACAGGCTGGGAGCCCCCCTCCCTATCTGGGTGTTGTCCCGCGAGGATTCGTAAGAGCTCCAGCATCTCCCACTGGGCCCTTTCCAAGGTTCCCAAATGGGACGACATATGATTGTGCGTCTCGATCAAAGCACTGGGTACCACCGTCTCACGCTCGTACCCCTCCTCTTCGGGAAGGCTACTCGCCACCCTCTCATTACTATTCCCTGGTCTTGGCTCGGGGCCATTGATCGAAGGAGGACTCATCTCTCTCGCCCTTGGCATTTGTGAAGCACTCCTCCCCAACAGAGTCACCAAAATGTTGATGCATGGTTCGTAATACAAAGAGGATTATGTTCTGCAAGCTCAGGTCCTTGAGAATTGAGTGGAGAGGACTGGAGATTAGGGCTAATGCGAGGGAATGATCTTCAATTTAGATTAAAAGGAAAGGGAGGCAACGTGGTCCGATGTTCCACTTCGAGGGTCCTTCTTCGTTCTTCATTATCTTTTCTTAGTTCTTTTCTTTGGGTCTCCAGTTGTGGTGGTTGTATGATAAATGAGGCATAAAGTTGTTATTTACACTAATTCCAGAATGGTTAATGCCCTTTGGTCCTTGGGTGGCGCTCACACTTACTCATTGGATGTTCCCTGATCCCAGACAAGGGGAACCCTTCGGACTGATGGTCCTATGAGTCGCCATCATCAACTTCTCCAAGAACCCAGTAGAGCATTAAATGCTAGTCCGCTCAACTATTATAATTAATGTGATCCCTCAAAGCCATTCCTATTTGCCAAACCTCACTTTCCCCTCTCGCATTAGGCTCTCCGAGATGACATTCCCCTCTCTTCGAACTAGACCAGCTAATCTCAGCCCCCATTCCACTTGATACTCAAGGTCCCGCAGAGAGAAGTCAAAGGGATAGGGTCAAGCGCCCAAAGCATGCCTCCCTCGCTTTGGTCGGCACGAATTTTCTCCCTTCACACTCTTTATCTTAGGCGTTTGATTAGAGTGTGCGCGCATTACTAAACGTTGGTACCATTCCAGGGTTCCCCCTCTAAACCCTCCCATCCGATTGGAGAGGGGCGAGCTTCGAGTAGGGTTCATCAGTGGAACCGAGAGGGGAGGGGAATAGCGAAGCTACCCCTCAAGACCCTTCTCGCCAAGTGGCTCTTATCAGGCGGAGCCAAGAGGAGAGGAGTAACAGAGCTTTCCCTCGAAACTCCCCTTGCCAGGTGGCTCCGTTATTAGAGGTATTATCGTCGTATCAAAGAGAAAAAGATTAGTGTAATTGTGATTATATTAACTTTATCTTTTAGGGTCTGTTTGGTTGGGGTGTTTTTGTGTTTGTTTATGTGTTTTGTGTTTATAAACTTGTTTGGTCAGTGTTTTTGGGATATGTGTGTTTAAAAACACTTTTTCACTTTAGGCAAATTTTAGGCATATGAGAATAAACATGAATTTGGTGTTTATTGAGGTGTTTATCACTTACACTTTCTTTACTTTATAATATATTTTATTATTTTATTATTTATATTATTAAATTATTATTTATTAATTTATATATTAATTTATAAATATATTCTATTTATTTATTATTATTATTTCATTATTTAATTCATTTTATTTATAAATTATTTATTCATTTTTAATTATTTAAAAATATATTTTATTAATTTAATATTAATTTATTATTATTATACTCATTTTTTATTATTATTATGAAGTATTTATTTGTTATTATATTTACTTATTATTTATTATTATATTTATTTATTATTTTTTATTATATTTATTTTTTATTATTCTTTATTTCATTTTGTTTATTATTTATTATTTTTATTATATGTTTAAATATGTTTTATGTAATTTATTATTTATTTTATTAATTTATTATTATTATTTATTATTTAGTCCATTTTTTATTATTATTGTATTCATTTATTATTATTATTATATTATATTATATTTATTATTTATATTATTAAATTAGTATTTATTAATTTATATATGAATTTATAAATATATTTTATTTATTTATTTATTATTATTTCATTATTTAATTCATTTTATTTATAAATTATTTATTCATTTTTAATTATTTAAAAATATATTTTATTAATTTATTATTATTATACTCATTTTTTATTATTATTATGAAGTATTTATTTGTTATTATATTTACTTATTATTTATTATTATATTTATTTATTATTTATTTATTATTATTTATTTCATTTTGTTTATTATTTGTTATTTTTATTATATTTTTAAATATGTTTTATGTAATTTATTATTTATTTTATTAATTTATTATTATTATTTATTATTTAGTCCATTTATTATTATTATATTTATTTATTATTATTGTATTCATTTTTTATTATTATTATATTATATTTTATTTATTATTTATATTATTAAATTTTAATTATTGATTTTTATTTTTTCAATTTCAACTCAAAAAACATCCCTTCCAAACATACTTCTGTTTTTGGATGAATAAACAAAAAAACAAAAAACTTGTTTTTTATTTATTTCAACACAAACACAAACACAAACACAGCTCTACCAAACAGGCCCTTAGTCATCTACAATCTGATAAATAGAATTGAGAATAGAGTTGTTTGGATACCGAATTTGGACTATTCTGGAATTCTATTAGTTTAAGTTTATTTGGCTAAGGGTATTTAAGATATTTTATAACAAATTTTACTGACAAGGGGTGTGAATAAATTTTGACAAATCTGAAGGTGTGATTGATGTTAGAACAAACATTAGAGGTTGTAAATTAAATTAACCCATTATAATATACATATTTTCTAATTTCTAATTTTTAAAAACAGTCCAAACACACAGATACACGTCAAGTGCGTGTATCCATAAACGCGCGCAACCCAAACTAGGTCAACCACATCCAACAACATGTCAACGAAGGGCCAACAAGACGAGCCCGTCGTCTTCTACGCCCCAATCCCGCCCCACCCCCTCGACGACCAAACCTACATCCTCCTCCCGCGCCGCCCCCACCACCGCCACCACCTCCGCCGCTGCCTCGCCGTCACTGCCGTCCTCCTCCTCCTCGCCGCCGCCGCCTACCTCCTCTACCCCTCCGACCCCACCCTCACCCTCGTCCGCCTCAACCTCAACAACGTCCAGGTCCACACCTCTCCCTCTCCCTCCCTCGACGTCTCGCTCTCTCTCACCCTCCGAGTCTTCAACCGCGACTTCTTCTCTCTCGATTACTCCTCCCTCGTCGTCTCGATTGGGTACCGCGGGAGAGAATTAGGGTTTGTGACCTCCAATGGCGGGCACGTGAGAGCGAGAGGATCGTCGTATGTGAATGCCACGCTTGAACTCAATGGATTTCAGGTGATTCATGATGTGTTCTATTTGCTTGAAGATTTAGCTAGAGGTTCGATTCCGTTTGATACCGTTTCAAAGGTCACAGGGACTGTTCGATTCTTCTTCATTGACATTCCAATTAAGGTATTTATTTTTTATCATTATTATTTGGATTTGATTTGATGTATGAATTGATGGAGAGACTGAATTTGATTAATATAGTTCCATTTATCGAATTATACACAACTATGAGGAATGTATTAACCGTGAAAATAGGTTCAGTATATGATACTTGTTGAAATTGATAAGCTGATACTGGACTAATGAGGCTAAACTATGTTTTAGCATCCAGAATAGCAATGAAACTTGGATGAGTTATTGTTATTGAAATAAAATGGGCAATTCTTTATTTCTCAAGGGATATATTGAACCTCTGGAATTAAATAAAATACTTGAATTCTGTTCCCAACCTTTACAGCACATAGAAGGACAATAGTTGTGACTCAAGTCCCCAACTGAAGTTTGGGAATTTAGAATAGAGCTCAAATTTCTAAAGAACCAATGATATATAGAAAATGTAGCAATATTAAGTCGATTATTAAACCAATTTAGAATTAGTAATTATTATTACTATTATTACCCGTGTTTTGGGGGTGATTCAGGTATTTAAAGAATTTGTGTCCCTTAAGGAGGAAACCTAATCCGGTAAGCCTTATTGTAACTCTTTGATTAAAGATATATTTCTTGCCCTTATCGTAATCCGGTAAGGTAAGCATAGAAAGGGAATGTGCTGCTCAGTTTAGTTTAAGGAGAAAGTACACTGGTTCAGAGACATATATTGCTTAGGGTGCGTTTGGAAACTAGTGTTTTCGTTTTCGTTTTTTATCTCTTGAGATCAAAAAATTTTCTTGTTCTTGTCCTAAGAGTAATTCGGAAACAAAAACATGTTTGGTTGGAAATTTTGTCTAAAAAATTTTCGGGAACAAAAAAAAAATAAAAAAAATAAAAAAAATTGGAGGTTAGGGTTTGGAGGTTGAAGATGGAGATTATAGTTTGGAGGTTGAAGATGGAGATTAGGGAATCTGCAACAATTAATTTTTTTTTTGGTTGAGAACAAACAGTGCCGAAAACAAAAAAACACCATTCTGGTATTCTCAAATTTTGAACTAAGGGTGAGAAAACGTTTTTTTACTGTTCACGAAAACAAAAACCATCAAAGGCTCCCCAAACACGTTTTTGTTTTCGTGAACAGTGAAAAAAACAAGAAAAAAAACCGAAACACCCCTATCCAAACGCACCCTTAGTGCCTGGTCTCTAAAGAGAGCCACAAACCTTAGTGAAGGAAATACATCATTGTTGAGAGGGTATGTATTTTATTTTTAAGATGACAGTTTTCCTTATTAACATAGGACAATACTTACCTACTCACCAGGTATCCACATATGTGGCACCATATTCTTATGACACATTGTGGTTGTCAATAAAAATTAAAAGAGAATCATCTTTACTTATCGAAAATAAAATAAGATAAAAAAAGAATAAAGCAATCCATATATTTTGGGTTTATGTGGTATGATTGTGATATATATTTTACCTAATATGTATGTATTATACACCTCTAGTTCTGATTATAAACATTGAAGAACCTCGAGATATTTTTCCGGCAAGTTCAGCTTGCCGTCTACCTCGATCCAGCGTAAAAAACGCATCTGGGTGTATGTCTAGGCGTGAGGTGCAGTTCTTGCGCCTATTGTATTCCTAGGTGCGCCTGTCTGTATTTTCTTCTCTTTTAAACTTATATTGTGTTTCTTTAGCCAGAAGAAATTTTTAGTCTCTGGAACTTTTATCAAAATAGAAACAAGGTAAGACAAGAAAAGTAACTTGTGTGAACAAGAGAAGGACACGAGTCAAATTACATGAAATAGTGAGAATGTGAGATGACACCAAGCTAAACTTCTTGAACAAAAACCTGTTGTAGATACGATGATCATGGTTCTTGGTTGTGTGGATGATACGGTTGATGGATTTATTTTCCATGTTTGATATCAATTTTTGAATACTGATAGAGTTATGAACTCTTCTATAGTAATTTAGTTTTTACGAAACTGCCTATATCTCAAGGTCACAAAAAGTCTTTTTGATTTTAATTGCCCAATAGTTGCATCACTACCTTCACCTTCTAAAGCCTATATTCACCATCCAATGCCACCAACTCAAAAAAAGGTGAGCCAAGGCAAAAAGGAAATCTAAAGGCAGATATAAGGGGGGAGGCTTTGGTGAAACCAAATGTGTCTGATTGAGGGTTTGGATATTTGATGCAATGGTAAAACAACACAAGTTTTTGAGAGAGAATCTAAGGGCTTGAGGACAATGAATGTTTTTGGTGGATTCAACTTTGTTTGAAGTCAAAATCTTACGTTTCTGACCACGTTGGTCTCATTCTTGCGCTGTCTCTGATTGAGGGTTTGGTGGATACGATATGTGATGGTAAACCAACACAAGGTTTAGAGAGAGGGAGAGAGAATCCAAGGGCTCAATGGCAACGAATTTTTTTGGTTGATTCAACTTTGGTAGCAGTCAAAATCTTACCTTTCTGACCAACCTCATTATTGTGTTGTGTAAATAGATCTATGACCCAGAAGAAATGGGCTCCTTCGACGTCCAATCCTTTTAATCATTCATCAGAAAAGGTGATGATTCAATATATACTATAGCGGTGGTCAGTAGTGGGTAGAGGACCTACTTACTGGTGAGTAGGAAAGTATTGTCCTTAAACATAAATAGATTACTTAATTAGGGAAAATAGATTTATAGCCGTAATTGGTGAAAGATTAAACAACCAAATTCTTTAGATCAAAGGAAAAACAAATGGCAGCAGCTATGAAAATCACTGGATAGTGTTTCTCGAAACAAAAACGAAAGTGCCATTGAGAATTTATTTTGTGGGTCAAAAGTGCGGTAAAAGAGTTTATAAATGCTCCTGACAGCAGTATAATATGGAGGGAGACAGGGAGAGCACTTCAATTGAAGGAAAGAGAAGGTATAAGCCACCTTATAATTGAAATATCAAATGTTGCAACCCTAGATTCTTCTGTTTTGATTCACTTTGTTGCTTTATATAGGAGAGTTCTCTTATGGTGATTACTTCCTTCTCAATTGCTTTCAACCCCACTTTCCCCTCTTCATTTCTCTGTATACTAGCAGTTAAAAACTTTGGTCTTACTATGCTTGAATTTTTGTTATTCCACTTTTGATCAGGGAAAGATATCGTGTGAAGTTCTTGCAAATACAAACAATCAGACAATTATCCGTCAAGATTGTTCCTCAGAGGTGAGGAAATTTCATATAACTCATTCTTATTACACATAAATGCTAGCTCGTCCTTTAGTTATGTATGTCTCGAAAAGTCTTGCTAATGGGCTGTGGGACTGTGGCTATCCCATCACACTGGCAAATTCTGTTGATTTGGTTTTGACAGTTTTTGTGCATGTTCACTGTTAAATTACTAATACCATTTATTTGATGTTGAGTTCCCAATCTGCATTCATCTGACTCACACAGGCATTCATGATAGAACAAAGTGTACGATAATAATTTAAATGTTTTGTGATGGGAAATGATGTGTGCTCTGAAATTCTATGCTATTGTGGTTTCTTATGGACTGTGATCGGGAATTGATGAGCTGTAAATGAATTTTCTTTTTATGATGGCTAAGCCATGCAACTATGTATTTTGTCGCAATTACTGTTTGTAGAGAGTTGCACATAATGTTCTTTAGTAGTTGAAGCATAAAATGGCCAGAAGGTCCTCTTTGCTAATTGAACTTGTGTTTGTTGTCACAGTGATTGTGGTGACATCATTGGAATGGAGGTATAGTGCATATGATAAATTCGTTCAAGATAAGGAGGTGATTTTTAGTCTTCCATTGCTAATTTTACTTCGTTGTGGTATGCATCATTGGACCCAGAAATTGTCTTGCATTGTGTTGAACGGAGATACATAGGGTTTTGTATGCATTTGACGGTTTAATGGTGGAGCCTGAATTGTTTACAGGTTGGTATATATATTAAGTTGCAATATTTTGAGTGATGTACAGGATTTATATTGTTAGCGACAAGATCTATATATCTGTATATTTACCCAATATGATTTTTAACTATTTGGATATTTATTTAAGAAAAAGAAAAAAGAAAAACAGTTTGATATGTTAGATGTGTTTCAGTCAGATTTTGAAAATTAGAAGAAATGGTATTACATGCGTACAGTTTGGGCACTAGTAGAAAGGAAATCTCTGTTTTCCAATTTCATGTGAAAAATGCTCCTTCACTGCAGAAACTCAGGTCAAGTTTCAGGGCTGAGTTGTTACTTGGAATATAGTGCACAATTGATTTTGTAGACTAGACATGAAATGGTCTAGAAATAGTGTGCCATTGAAAGTTGGCCCTGCAGGATTTCATGTTTTGTATTCTGCTCAGTTAACAGGGCCATGGAGACAAAATTTTGATTGTGGTATATGAAGTCTCTTTACGTTTTGGTTGTGGGAGTAATTATCTTTGTTGGGTTTAACCGCTTGAGGTTGAGTTTCGAAGTCTATGAGATGATGGGTGCTTGCGATACGAGGAGATTCTTCCATATTTGTTTTTACTAGAGGGATAGACAAAATAGGCAATCCATGTCTTTGTTCGCTATCATGAAGCTCCCATGGACAGTGAAGAGCATCCAACTTCTTGTCTTGTTATGTAATGTTGACGTATTTCTTTTAATCTGAGTAGCTGGAATTGAAAAATGGACTTCAACACTACAATGCGTAATTGTGGGACTCTTGCGCGCACACACATTTGAGAGAGAGATCAATGTTGTTGTCTGTATATATGTACATGTTTGTATATCTGTTGATGCGAGAGGGGCATGTTTGGAAACTGAATGGTAATTTGGGTATTAAGGGGTCATACAAGCCATACAAGCCCTTTTAGATGGCTATATTATAATTTCTAACTACGAGTGTGATATGCAACACATTTTTTTCGAATATAAGAATGATATAAACTGTAAGTGTGTGTTCTTTAAACAATGAGGATTATATTCCAGTAATCAAAGAATTAGAGAAAGAGTGGATGAGTGGGACCGGGGCTAATGCAAAGGAATTCTCATCGTGCCAGAGAAAAAGAAAGAGAAGGCAAGAAGGCTGGTGTTCTACTTCGAGGAACCCTCACATGAATTCAATGCGCTCTCTCTGGTGGTGGTTGGTTTAAATGAGGGCCAAAATCCTCTATTTATACTAGTTTCTGGGATGGTTAATACCCTTTAGTCATAGGATGTTGCCATCCTTTAACCGCTGGGTACTCTTCGTTCCCTAGGTGGGGAAGGATCATAGAACCGATGATCCGATAACCTATCCCCGGATTGGTAGCATTAAATGCAAGTCCCGTCAATCCTATCTCTCAATTAATGCGGTTCCTCATGTGGCTACCTATTCACAAGCCATATCTTTCCCCTTTGCATTAGGTCCTGCGAGAGATGTCTCTTCAGACTAAACCAACCGCCCCAATCCTCCTCTCCACTTATTCCTCAAATTCCCCCCTTACACATTCCCTTTTCCAACCTCCCTCTTCAGCTGAAGTAGTCATGCGCGCATTTCCAGGGGTGGTACCATTTCAGAGACCCCTTGAGCCTTCCCATCCGAAGGGAGAGGGGTCGAACTCAAGGGACAGTTTATGGGACATCAAGGAGGAGGAAAAGCTGGTCTTTCCTCAGGGTCCCACGCGGCCACGTCTGTCTGACCCATCAGCTTTATATACCAGCTGGTCTTTCCTCAGGGTCCCACGCGGCCACGTCTGTCTGACCCATCAGCTTTATATGGTATATGCGTATAAAAAGAAAGGATAGAACGAAACGATGGGATCATCTCCTCCTTAGAACTCTATTCTTTGACTGAATCAAATTGGAGTAAATGACTCCAGATTTTGCCGTCTACATAAACCTGCCTGTTTTGAACTATTGGGGAGTTGTACCTACCTGTTATGCACTGTATGGAATAGTGGGGTGTTTTTTTGCACTTTACCCTACCAAAAAGTATCTTCATATTCAGTTCGTCCCTTCCCTTTGAATGGAGCGTGATGTGTTGTTGAACAGAGATTATTTAGAATGATGAGAGACTGAGAACCTAACATTCTATTCTAAGCGGATGGTGTAAATGGCAAGACTTCCACCTCCATTAGTTTTTAAGAGTGCAAAATTTTTCTTTGCCACTTTTAGAAGAAAACTTTCTGGTAATTGCTTATTGTATGTGTGATGATAGAACTGAATGCGTTTAGACTCAAGTGGCGGATTGTGAAGTGCTTTAAGATGTCTCACACCATCATCGCTGATAGAAAAAAGTAAACGAAAAATTAAAGTGAAGAAAGATTATTTACCTCCATGATCCATTTCTTAAGAGGCGGTACATATTAATCACACTTTTCTTTCTTTTGATTTTACAAGACTTTAGCTACTTAGTGCGTTCAGTTCGTGTTGTGCGGCCACCCCAGACGTAATCAGTATGGTGATGCCTGCATCGAAATGACCCTGGATGCTTTGTGGGCGAACACAAACAATAGCCACCGTTGCCACGTCTTGCTGGTGCTGCAACCTCGACTGCTGGTGAGTGTTGTATCTCTGTTCTAACCACTCCTAGTGATCGCACAACGTATCGTCTTTGTTGTTCCTTCAACTCCTGTAGGTTAGCTAATGGAAAATCTGGATGACACATCTCTTCTTCTCCTCCTCCTCCTCCTCCTCCTCCTCTTACTGTCTGCTCTCTTTGAATTCTTCTTTGAGAATAAGGTTGAAAAGAAAACTTCCAGGTCTTATCAGAAAAAATAAAAGAGTGGGTAAATTATGAGAGAGAAGGAAAGAATAGAAGGAGGGGGTGGCTAAGTAAAGTTGGATATAAAGAGCTTTTAAGATTAGATTCCCATAAAGGGCTTGCTTTTAAAAGCTTTTAGTAGGTGTTTGTTTCTGTGTGTAATGACCATATGTGACTATGTGTTAGTTCAGCTGATGAGGCTTGTCCCAGAAACGAGTCATCCCCACCTCACTTTTCCAAATCATGGCCTCACAAATCAAAACATAATTGTAAGTAGTGTTGCACACGGTTAGGTTTGGTACGATTCTTGAAAATTTTGGAACCAAATAATTATCAACGGTTCCTTGAAAACAAACAAGAACCAAAACCGGAACTATTAGTTAAAGAACCAAACCATAAAATAACGGTTCGGTTCAGTTCCAAACCATGGTTTTATAAGCATGCTCTTTCAAAATATACATAACATACATCAACGTAAATTATGAAGAACAATCTTGTCAATTTCAAAACTTAGAACAAGATTTTTAAAACCAAAAATTACACACACACAACCCCACCTCCACCCGCACCCCCCAAAAACACATACACACACGTACTAAGAGGATGAGAGAGAGAGTTTTAGAGAGATTGTTTATGGAATTTTCGTGATTTTTTTATTGCATTTTTTTTTTTTAATTTCAAAAATGGCTTCAGTCAAGAGAATTGTTGAATGTCCACGAGTTAAAACAAAAAAGTTATGAGTACGTGTTTATTTGTGAACCAACACATATTTAGAGATCTATAAAGGAGAGAGAAATCAACATTTTGTAGAAAGCTTAGAAGCCGATAGTAATGAGGGAAGGAGTTATGGTGGCCGGCGGTGAGAATGAATGTGAGAGATGAGAGGGGCTATAAATTATATGATTTTTATGTATATGCATGTAATATTTGTCTGGATGGTAAAAAACTATTAGGATAAACTTAAAATTTTATTTAATACACTAATTTGTAATTATTTGATGTTATAAGTTTATATGAATCTATAATTTTGTTAAATATATTGTAATTGTATAAGTGAGTTATACATATATATTTATATTTAATTTATATCGGTTCGGTTCGGTTTCAGATAGTTTGAAACCGGAACCAAACCAAATTAGAACTGTTCTATTTTTTGAAAATCGAAACCAAATCAAACCAATTCAAAACCTGAATCAAAGCACCAGTTCGGTTCGGTTTGGCCCGATTCTATGGTTCCATGATTTTTTTGTGCACCCCTAATTGATTTTTTTGTGCACCCCTAATTGTAAGTAGGGCTTTTTGCGGAAAACCCCCCTGGTTTGTAAATATGTGCACTAAACCCCCAAAAGTTTAATTTTGTGTGCAAGTCCACCCGTTTTAAAAAATGTGCGTTTTGCCCCCTAAAAGTCACTGAACATCCACTCTTGGCCAGAAAAAAGTCACTTATATTAAACTCCTAAACCCGAAAATGCCCTTTGTTATTGACAAAAGGGTTGTGCGAAAAAAACCCCGTGGTATGTATATAGTGCGTATAACCCCCTGTGGTTCTTTGACACCCCATTATTTAAAAATATGTGTGTTTTCCCCCTATTATAACATGAATTGTTTGAAATACCCTTAGGATAATTCGAAAAACATATATAAATTTTGAAAAATTATATAAAATTCAAAAGATATATATTAAATTTCGAAAAAAAATATAAATTTCGAAAAGAAAATATAAAAATTGAAAAATTATATAAAATTGGGAAAAACATATATAAATTCAAAATATATATATAAATTTTGAAAACATATATAAATTTCGGAAAAAATATATAAAATTCGGGAAAAAAATACAAAATATATATAAATTCGAAAGCAAAGTTGTATATTGGCTCTTTGAAGTTTTAATTAATGTATACTTGTATAGTTGTCTAGCATCTATTGATGGTTTTCTACTTTCTTTGACTTTAAATGTTGTTTTGGTATATTGTACTTTAGTTACTTGTGTTTTTTATATTTTGAAGTTTATATATATTTTTTGAATTGTTTATATTTGTTTCAAAAAATTTATGTTTTTTTTAGAAATTTATATATATATATTTTGGAATATATATATATTTTTTTGAATTTTATATATATATTTTTATGAATTTTATATATTTGTTTCGAATTTTATATGTTTTTTTTAAAATTTACATATTTTTAGAAATTTATATTTTTTTGAATTTTATATATTTTTTTACAAATTTTATATATTTTTTTCGAATTTTATATATATATTTTCGAATTTTATATATATATTTACGAATTTTATATATTTGTTTCGAATTTTATATATTTATTTTCGAATTTTATTGTATTAAGGGTATTTTGGACATTTCACAACTCCAATTGCCGAAAAATATCAAATAGGGTCAATTCGCACATTATTTAAACTATTAGGGTCCTTGAGAACAAGAAGAGTGTTATACGCACTATATCAATACTGTATGAAGATTTTCGCATCCGACGTGACTATGTGGTGACCCATGACAAACACTTAGGAACGCCTAGTCACCACTTAGAGCAGCTGGAGTGCACTGGCCAAATGGGGCTGGCTAAAGGACTCATTATAGCCAGCCATGTCAACATTCTTCACTAGCTAAATATTTCGCTGGCCATTCCATGGTGTGGAACATTTGTTTTTTTTGTTTTCAAGTTAAAAATATAAATAAAAGTAGTGTTTGAGTGAGTATGTATAAATAGTATTTGACGATGTATATATTTTGTTATAGTTATGTTTAATAATTATTTTATTTAATTTATTAACAAATATATTCACTAAATAAATAAAAGGAATAATTTTATTTACATCCCCTGAGGTTTGTTTTATCTTTACTTGGATTCCCTCAGGTTTGTATATCTTCATTTACACCCCCTACTTTTCAATATTCTCATTACTTAGACCCCCTGAACGATGACATCAGCCTGAATTTTTTTTAAAATTCCTAAACTACCCTTAATGTCTTATCCTTATTCTGTTTGGAAACAAGGATAGTGTTTTTATCAATTAGACCATCTCCCATCATTTAATAATTTAATTTGTATTAAAATTTCAAAATATATATAAAATTTGAAAATATATATATTAAAATTTAAAAAATATTATAAATTCGAAAATAAATATAAAATTAAAAAATATATATATTTTTTGAAATTTTTTTTTTCAAAAAAACATATTAAATTTCGAAAATAAATATAAAAATCACAAAAAACATAAAAAATTTGAAACAAATATATAAAATTTAAAAAAAAACATATAAAATTCAAAAAAATATATTAAATTTCAAAAATAAATATAAAATCGAAAATAAATATAAAATAAAAAATATATATAAATTTTGAATTTTTTTAAAAAAAACATATTAAATTCACGACAAATATATAAAATTAAAAAAAACCATATAAAATTCTAATAATATATATTAAATTTTGAAAATAATTATAAAATTCAAAAAAATTATAAAATTTGAAAATAAATATAAAATTCAAATATATATATTGAATTTCAAAAAAAAAAACTAAATTCGAAAATAAATATAAAATTAAAAAAATATTTTTTAATTCTCTCTTTCTTTCTCTCTCTCTCTCTCTCACACACACACACCACACACACACACACACACACACACATATATACACACACATATATATAGATCTATACATATATATATACACACACATATATATATATAAGCCATCGGCGTCGACCCCCTCCCACCACCGCCTCACCGTCGGCGCCGCCCCCCTCCCACCACCACCTCCCCCCTCCCCCTATTTTCGACCGATAGGTCTATATATATATATATATATATATATGTATAGATCTTTATATATGTGTGTATAGATCTATATATGTGTGTGTGTGTATATATATATATGTGTGTGCGTGTGTGTGTGTGTGTCTGAGAGAAAGAGAGAGAGAGAATAAATATTGGGGTGTTTGGTTTGAGGGTTAGATTTATTCTAAGGGAGTGTTTGGTTTAGGGTTTAAATTGATTTAGGGATTAAATTGATTTAAGAGGTGTTTGGTATAAGGGTATTTTAGACATTTCACACCATGAGGGGGTGTAAATAAAGATATGCAAACCTCAGGGGGTCAAAATGATGATAGGACAAACCTCAGGGGGTGTAAATGAAGTTATCCCTAAATAAAATAACATGAAAGTTTTTAAAAAACTAAATAATAATTCATATATTTTATTACATAATCAAATTAAATAAAAAAACATTATATTAAATAAAATGCATTACATATATTTTCGCTAGATAAATAAAAATATTACACATCATTAATTTTTTGAGCTAATTGTTTTGCAATTGTTTTTTATTGTGCAATGATCCATGTTTTTTATGCTTCTATAGGAGCCTTCAATGGATCTTAAAGCATTATTTATCTTTCGAATGATATTTTTTTCACTTGTATTTCCATTTGAGTCATCTTTTCTTTCGTTTGTATCTCCATTTGTTTAGTTCGTTGTTTCTCTAAGCGAATTTGAAGCCTAATTTTATCGTCTGTGATTCCAGATTCATTCATTTTTTTGCTCTCTTCTACTACAACTTGCATTTCAGCAAGCAAATCTTTTGTTGTCAATAACATAGATGCATTTTTTTCCTACTATTCTTCATTACTTTACGTCCAACGAAGCGGGTTCTACGTGAACCTTCATCAGTATATATTGGTGAGTCATCATCGTCAAGGTTTATCGATCATGTAGTTGATACACCAAGAGTCGAAGAACCTAGTGTTGTTGGCATTGATTCGGATCAATTTTCAGGCTCATTAAAATCCAAATTAATAACACATCTCTTTCTTTTGTGTTGAGTTAATTTTTGCTTAACATTACAATGGACATGCCATTTTTGTGTTTCCCAAAGCACAATCCACCAATACTCAAACTCAAATTCGTGATGTTCTTGTAGTTTATATAGTTGTTTGGCAGTTTCCATCTACAGTTTATGAAAAAATAAAATTCAACATTGAATTTTTAATAATTATTAAATAAATAAATGAATTGCTCTTGTATTAATAATTATTAAATAAATAAATGGTTAATTTCAAGAAACCCCGTATACTATCCAGTTTAATCAACTAACCTCCATTGTGTCCATTTTGCCCCATCATCTAACATTTTGAGTCAAAATGTCTAAACTACCCTCAATGGTATAAGGGGGTTTAGTGAAATCAACCATTTAAAAAATTTATTTTTCGAAAATCAATTATATTTTTCGCAAAAATTATAAATTCAAAAAAAAAAAATATATATATATATATATATATATATATATTGCAAAATAATTATTTTTCGGAGGGATTATATTATTTTCCAAAATATGAATTATTTTGGAACATAATAGTATATATTTTTCTCAAAAAAATTATTTTTCGGAAAAGATCATATTTTGGAACATAATATATATTTTTCACAAAAAAGTATTTTTCGGAAAAAAATTCATATTTATTTTTCGCAAAAAAAAATATATTTTTTAGAAAAAAATCATATTTTGGAACATAATATATATTTTTCACAAAAAAACTTATTTTTTGGAAAAAAATCATATTTTGGAACATAATATATATTTTTTGCAAAAAAAATATTTTTTGGAAAAATTTCATATTTTGGAACATAATATATACTTTTTCGCAAAAAAAATATTTTTCGGAAAAAAAATCATATTTTGGAACATAATATATATTTTTCGCAAAAAAAATTATTTTTCGGAAAAAAATTCATATTTTGGAACATAATATATATTCTTCGCAAAAAAAATATTTTTAGGAAAAATTTCATATTTGGGAACATAATATATACTTTTTCGCAAAAAAAATATTTTTCGGAAAAAAATCATATTTTGAAACATAATATATATTGTTCGGAAAGAATTCATATTTTGGAACATAATATATACTTTTTCGCAAAAAAATTATTTTTCGGAAAAAAAATCATATTTTGGAACATAATATATATTTTTCGTAAAAAAAAATATTTTTTTGAAAAAAATCATATTTTGGAACATAATATATACTTTTTCGGAAAAAAAATTCATATTTTGGAACATAATATATATTTTTCGTAAAAAATCATATTTTCCGAAATATATATATATTTTTTTTGAAATTTATAGTTTTTAAGAAAAATATAATTTATTTTCAAAAAATAATGTTTTTACAGGTTTATTTCACTAAAAACCCCTTATACTATTAAGAGATGGTAGTTTAGATATTTTGACTCTAAATGTGAAAAGGAGGGGGCATAGTGATGAAATTGGATAGTATAGGTGTCAAAGTGGACACAGTAGGGATTAGTTGATTAAATTGAATAACATAAGGGGATTTCTTGAAGTCAACCCATACATAAATGAATAAATACGTGAATATTTTAAATATTTTATCTTCAATCATTTATTAATGATTTCTATAATTTTTTAATAATTATACTTATGTAAATTGATAAGATTAATTTTATTAATAATTTCTATAATTTTAATATTTATTTCTTTCTAAATTTATTTATTATAATGAACTTGAGTAAGATTTTTTATTATTCATGCAGCTAGTTGAAACTGTGAGAGGGAATGATAACACCAAATATACATATAATGTATTTGACATATATAGACTGTGAGAGGGAATGATAACACCAAATATACATATAATGTATTTGACATATATAGACTATGAGAGGGAATGATTACACCAAATATACCACTTGGTTGCTCACATTGGGGATTACGCTGGCCAAGCAACTAGTCAAAATGTCCACGTCAGATTTAGCTAGTCCCATACCAATTGTTTTTTATGGCTGTGCTGGAGTCAGTTAGCTAGAGGTAGATGCACTCCGGCTGCTCTTATCTAGTGATACATGTGCAGACTATGCTGTCACATAGCCGTTTTTGTATTGAATGAATTGACTCCTAATTCGTTGTATATTTTGGTTCTTAACGTTTTTAGAATATATCAATATTGTCTAATATTTAATTTTAAGACTTATATTATCGGAGCCAGGTTTGGCTCCGAAAGTTGGTTTTGTAGATTAGAAAAGGAAAAGTGTATCTATAGATAAGTTTTAATTTTCTTTGTATTATCCTCAGTGCAAGTTGTATATTTGCATCAGAATTGTTTTGGATGTGTGTCGTTGAACTTGAAGGCTTTGTTGCAGTAAAGGGGTAGTATTTGGGAGCCGACAAGGAGATGCTGATGCTGTTGTAAGTCAGATTCTAACGAATTTTAGTTATTTTTGGATGATATAGCACCCCACTTGGATAGAGAGTAGAGACTAGAGAAACTGCTTGGGCCACCGGAAAGATTGGGTTCAGGAAATGGGGTAGAGAAGAAGCAGACTTGGTGGGCTGGGCCGACTGCGAGACCTATGCCCAAGTCCCTTTGGGCCTTGGCTTCGAGTCTCAAATTTTTTTGTATCCATTTCAAAAGTGGCTCAATCCGAACTGCGAAAATTGGCCTCAGTTTATTAATGTCCCCATAACTCTCCCACCCAAGGTTGTTGAAATAGGAGAGTTTCAATATGATCACTGAAGGATTTGTAAAATCAGAATCATAGAATTTTAAGTATTAATAAATAATTTTATTTAGGGCTATTATTAGGAAATTCTCTGTGATTTTAAAAAAGATCAACTTGCCCCCCTCTTATACAGAAAATCCCACTAATGTTAACAAATTTGATCAATTTGTTTTATTTCTTACAATTTCGGACAAAACTGCCCCTGAAACTAGAGGGGGGTTTACTGATAAATGATATTTTTTTTTTGGTTTATGCCCAAAAAAAAATATTAATGCCAAAATAAATTTTTTTTTTGGAACTACCAATTAAGGTAAAATATAAAAGAATTAAGTCCGAAAAATAAAAAATATTTCGAACTACAAATAAGATTTTTTATTTTTTATTTGTTGTTAACTTTGTTTTTTATCTTTTACTATAAACGAAAAAAAATGATTTATGCCGAAAAAAAATATTAATGCCAAAATAATTTGTTTTTGGGAACTACCAATTAGAGTAAAATATAAAACAAATTAAGTCTTATATATATAAAGTATTTTGAACTACAAATGAGATTTTTTTTTTCCATTTTTAACTTTGTTTTTTATATTTTACTATAAACGAAAAAAATTTTGATTTATGCCGAAATAAAAAATTAATGCCTCAATATTTTTAACTTTAAAATTATATATTTTTTTGGCATAAATCATTTTTTTTGTTTCTTGTATAATATATATATATATATATATATATATATATATAATTATAAACGAAAAAATAAATCTCATTTGTAGTTCAAAATATTTTTTATATTTCAGATTTAATTTTTTTATATTTTACCCTAATTGGTAGTTTAGTTAAAAATATTGATGCATTAATTGTTTATTTGGCATAAATTATATTTTTTTCATTTATAGTAAAATATAAAAAATTAAGTTAAAAATGAAACAAAAAATTCTCATTTGTAGTTCCAAATATGTTTTATGTTTTGGACTTATTTTTTTTATATTTTACTTTAATTGGTAGTTCCAAAACAAAATTATTTTGGCATTAAAGTTTTTTTTTGGTATAACTCAAAAAACAATTTGTATATAGTAAAAAAATTTATAAAATCTTATTTCTAGTTCAAAATATTTTTTATATTTTAGACTTAATTTTTATATATTTTACCCTAATTGGTAATTGCAAATATATATATATATATGTTGGCATTAATGTTTTTTTTCGGCATATATAAATAAATAAATAATCATTTATCAGTAAATTTCCCTCTAGTTTCAAGGGCAGTTTTGTCCAAAATTTTAAGGAATGAAGCAAGTTGATCAAATTTGTTAACGTCAGAGGGGGTTTTCTGTATGAGAGGGGACAAGTTGATCTTTTTTTAAACTCTTATAAGTTTAAATTATATATTGAGATATGAGATTAAATCATTACAGTTGAGCCTTTAAATAAAATTGTGATAAAATTATAAAATTATACGTGATAAAATCGTATTATTTTAGGAATGTTATTTTGACTGACCATGCTCTCAGCGAAGTTGTTTAGGTACAAATTGGAGCCGGGACTCTGAAAACTCAAAAAAGTCAAAATTATTATTCCATTTCAGTGAACCTGGAAGGTCTATATGTTTCTCAAGAAACTGCACCTCTCTATATGGGTTTCTGTTTAAATTGGACTACCATTAAATGTCAAACAAAGTGATCCAAGTATTCAATATTTGGTCGCCTATAATTTTTTTTAATGGACCAAATATGTACAGTTTTCCTTTTAATATATATATATATATATATATATATATATATATATATATATCGTTTTATCTAAAAAAATGTCGATAGGGGATGGCTGAGTGAATCATTTTTTAAGGAACCAAATTTATTTTTTTCAAGGCAAGATTTCTTTAGGAACATATGGTCCCAGAAAAGTCACTTTTCTGAACATTGGGGAAGCAAAATTGATAGAGTTAACCTAAAATATAACAAAGACAACATTTATATAATTGAAAGTCGTGCTTTCTTATATATCTTTTAAGACCAGTCTAATGCTTGTAAAAATAAAATAAAAGTGGATTTTGTAACCTTGTAATTGGACATGTATGGTTCATCGGATTGGAGAAGGACTAGTTGGTAGGAGCATGGACCACAGTCCAGCCTATAACTCCAATTAATCGGTATGGTGCTCCTTTGAAGGTACGTTTCATGTTCACATTTTGCTCTACCGTTATTTTGCTACCTGCACATATCATTTTATCACTCATGTAAAGAGCAAAATTACTTATTATTACAGTTCTACCAAGTTAAGCATGAGTTTTTTTTTTTCTTTTGTGTTTATGTTTTCGGCCAAAAATCAATGCAATGCATTTTTCGAATTGAATTTTGTTTGGCCCAATATGTTTATGGTTTGTTTGCATAGTAACTTGGATAAAAACACTAAGGGTATGTTTGGTTCATATTCATGTTTTTAAATTATTTTTCACAACAAAAGTATGTTTGACACTTAATATTTTGTTTTCTATAGTAAAAAAATATAAAGCAAATAGTGTCATTTTTAGGAAGTACCAAAATGATAATTTTTTTTGTTTTTTGGTATTGTGAAAAAAAAAATACTACTGTAACGAAGGAAATAAGTGACAAAAAAAAAAAAACATTAGTCCCAAACGTGCTTCCAGTTTTGACTCATAACACTCCACAGGTAAAACATATACATCTGTTTTGTAAATTCCACAACACAAAAGCAAAAGCACGAACCAAACATGCCTTAGGGCATGTTTACTAAAAGGAAACGTTTCATGTTTCCTGATTTTACTTTCTGAAATGAAGAAGTAAAAGTAAAATCTTGTTTCTCAATTTATTTCTATTTTTCCCCTTAAGGAAACATTTCCTCCATTTCCTCTAGTTGTAAAGAAAAGAGGAAACAAAAAAAATGTTACTTCCTCTTTTTGTTTTCTCTCACATTCAAAATGACCAAATTTCAAAGTTGTAAAATTGAGACTTTCAGGTCTTTTGCATTAATAAATTTAAATATTACATATAAATAACAAATAAATAATAATTAATTAATTAATTAATTTAATAAATTAAATAAAAATAAATGAATAAATAATAATAAACAAAATAAATAAATAAAAAATAGATTAAATAATACATAAAAATAATAAGAAATACAAATAATTAATTAATTAATTTTTTTATAAATTAAATAAAAATAATGAATGAATAATAAATTAAATAAATAATATACAAAAATAATAATAAATAAATAAAACTTACGATAAATAAAAATAATAATAACAAGAAATACATATAATAAATAAATAAAATATTTTTATTTTTCTTACTGCAAAAATATCAGTACCAAACATGTTTTCAGTTCATACTAAAAGTATGTTATTGTTTATGCAATATTTACAAGATAGTTGATTTCATTAGGAAAATAAAAAGTAAGGACAAAAATTTTTTAGTAAACATACTTTCTGTTTTTATTTTTGTTTCTGAAAAAAATCAAAATTCAGTAAACAATATTTTATTTTCTGTTTCTCTTAAAGGAATCAAAATCATAATTCTACTTCTTCAGAAAACAGATACAGTAAACGTTTTCTGTTAGTAAACAGACCTTAATTTGATGTTTTTGGTGTTTTCTGTATTATTTGTTGTAACACTGTAGCTAAAATAAATTTTGGTCAAACTTAAAACACATTCAAATTTTTATTATCAAACATAATTTGAATTTAAATTAAAAAAAAATCGTACAACAAAACTGTCTACTTTATTTGAACTAGAAATAAAACGACAGAAACAAATTGCTTCCGAAAAAGGTCCAAGAAAAGTGGTCCTAAAACATTCTATTATACTAATACCATAAACTAATCACGTTATGTAAGTGGGGTGATTCTAGGTTGTACCAATAAGGTGCTACATTGTAGCAACTAATGATTTCACAATGTAAGATATGACAATTTTACATTAAACCGGTCTTCACTTCTTTATTTTGTTGGAGAAATACAATATAATGAATCTCAAAGTAGAAAAACATTATTGTTGAAACAAAAATCAATTTCAAACAATAAAATATTAAAGAATCAAGAATACATAAGATTTTTCGTGGTTCGGTCAATTTGACCTATGTCCACTAAAGTACCCTTTGTATTTCGCTTATCAATAAAATAGGATTAAAATGATATATATATATAAACATATAATTAATATGTGCTGAAAAAATACCAAAAACACCATTTACCTCCACAAGCTTTCGGTTCGGCCCTTTAAACTCAGGACCTATTGTAATTTTCTTCTTGAATTATGAGTCATAACCCAATAATTATGGTTATTGATAGAATAAGGGTCCGGAATATATTCAATATGTTAATCTAAAACCTAACTTTCTTATTATAAAAGAAAAAAAAAAAAAAAAAAGTTGTTATTCCGTTATGTAATGTGTCAATGATGCATCCAATTAAAAATTTAAGTATTTATATCTTAATATTTTTTAACTATATTTAATTCATATTTGACTGTTGTCTATAACAGAGATTTCATGAATAAAGCACCACTGTAGATACAATATTTGCACAACACAAAAAGATCCCTTCTCATTACTTTTCATTGAATTATATACATTTTTCCAATGGGCCTTTGGCCCATTAGGGCAACACTTTCAACTTTACATAATATATTCCTTTACACGTCAGCTATGTAGGTCCTATATCATGCCATTGCCTTGAGCTTATGGGCCTTCGAGTTCCTTCAAAAATGCTCTTCGGGTCGGGGCAAGATACTTCTCGGACCGCGGGGCTGATGTATCGGTCGGGTTATGACGTGGGCACAATGATCGGGTCACAATCTCGGACCATTCCTGGATCGCTCCGGTCGGGACAGGCTTTTTCATGGGCCGGGAAAACTCACATGTACACAGGCCCTCTTTTAGCTTATGGGCCTGCATCCAATGGGCCCATTAGGTGAAAGAATCTTAAGGCCCATCAAAAAGTCCTCGGGGTTGGTGCGCGGGACGCGTGGCGGATGGTGAGGGGACGCGTGCCGGATGATGCGGGACGCCTTTAATGCTGCAGCTGCCGCCATCATTGCAATTTGATCTTGTGGCTGAGATGGCATAGATTTGTGTGAGATGGGTCGGGTCATGTCGATCCGATACTCTGACCCGGGTGACCGAAACGTCATACCTATCTATATATAACCCACATACATCACACTTGCACCGCTTTTGGATTACTTCTCAATATATTCTCTGCCATACTCAAGCATTATCTGCAACTCAAATCCATTATCACCTACAAAATCTCCATATTGTCTCATCAATTTCTGCAAACATCAGCGATCTTAATTGATTTTTACACTGTGTGAAGTGTTTTGAACCGTGCTGCAAAGCGTTTGACCGGACGCATCCTTCTTTGTTTCCTGTTATAGTTGCCGGTTTCTGCAAATCACCTAGCCGGAGGAAAAACTCAAGGAGAGACTGCCGGAATCATCTTTGTCTTTTTGTAAGTTGTTCTTCTCAATTTTCTATCCTTTCGTCAAATATGTCGGGGAGTGATGATACCAGGTCGGTTAGCGACCTGCAAGTGACAGACACTGACCTAACTGTTACTGATCCCGATATCTTGGAGAGCACCCCGTCCGTAGAGATTACTCGGGTCATTAGGTCTAGTCCCCCGGAAGTCACTCAGGAAGAAGGGGATCGGGCAGTAGAGGATGATGTCGAGACGGGTCAGGATGCCGATGAGGAGGAGAACTTCTGCACTGACCCTCTCCCAGCCAAATATAGGAAAGACGCTCAACTTAGGAGCCTCAGGGTCCCTGAAGGGGTTGAGGTTAGGCACTACCCTCGAGACAAAGATTTCAGGATCGGGGAAGGTCTGAAGGATGGGGAGATACTGCTTTCCTCATTTCACCTGGCTATACTAAAGTTTCCCATTCACCCTTTCTTCCTCCTGACTTTGGCTACTTTGGGACTGGCCCCCCTTCAAGTCGGCCCCAACTTTTATAGGATCCTGGCCATGATCTTGTTCATTAATAAGGAACTGAATATAGACTTAGGTTTGGCCGAGCTTCTGCGTTCCTACAAACTTCAATAACAGAAGGATAATAGGGGTCGGTACAACCTGACTTCCTACGTCAAGAGGAAGTTGTGTGATAACGTCCCGACATCCAACAAGGGATGGAAAGAGAGGATGATAATAGTGAGTGGTCAGTGGCGACATCCCGATGCTATGAACATCCCTGTCTACCATGTATTCCAGCCCTCCCGACTTCCTGAATTTAAGAGTTTTCATACCCGAGCCTCATGCCACTGCGAAATGTGCAATGATAAGTTGGGTACGCAAGTGATGGATTTCCTGAAGGCTCCTCGGGAGAAGAGGGGTGTCGGGTATATAAGGGCTCGATTTGAGCTGTTGCGTGCTAAAGTGTGGAGTCAGGATTTAATGGATAGCCAGAATTGCCTGACTGGATCTGTATTGCAGGAGTTTGCATCGGGAGAATTAGCATCAAGGATTGCCTCGGGTTCTGCTGCGACTACGTCAGGGTCAAGGAGATTGAAGTCCAAGTCATCAGGAACCAAGAAGCTCAAGATAAAAATGTATGGGGATCAACGGAAAAGGAAGGCGGTTAGCCTGCCCCAACTTTCGATCAAGAGGGCCAGAAGGGTTGATACTGGCTCTACATCCTTCATCTGTGGGGTAGATATCCCTCCAGTCTCTGAAAATCCCGATATACCGCCAGTTAGTGAGAATCCAGCAAGCCATCAATCGGCAGGATCCACCGGAGGGCCCGTTGGCACGCTCCCCCCTCCTATTTCGGCAGAGAGTCATCCCGTCACACCCCCGCCTCCCCCTACTGATGGCCCGCAAATTGGTGCATCGGATGCGGCCGAGGTCGGGGATGGTCGTGCCCTGGTCCCGAGCTTGGGAGGTGCGAGTCTGAGTCCTCCTCGGGCGGATCCTCCTCGGGCAGATCATTCAGTCAGACCCAGTTCTAGCAGAAGCGTTGCACTGGGTGTTCCTTCCTCAGTATCGGATGCCCGAGACCTAGGCTCTGATGATGAGGAACAGGATCGATCCCGACCATCCAAGCTGAGTACTGCCATTTCTAAAAATGTCAGGAAACAGGACAATAGAGAGATCGAGAAAGCTGCTGAGAGTGGGAGAGACGTTCCCCATGGCCCTCGCTTCAGGCTGGATACTCGAAAGGGTCATCCATATGTGGGGGTGGCGGACAAGACGATCGACAACCCTGAAGCTCTGCGAGAGATGGCCCTGGGGGTGTGGACCCCGGCTGATAGGTTGGCCATGGGGCGGTACGACAGGTTGGACCTGGCTCTGGACGGGCCTGAGCTTGCAATGAAGGTAATAATTTCTCTACGCTCGTGTATTTGGCTTCTATTTCATCCCTGATCTTTTGTGCTAACATCCTTGCTTTCAGATGCTTCACGCTACACAGGCGTATAATTGCAAGCTTGAGGAAGATGCCCGAGTCATTAACGCCCTGAATCGGGATGTTCAGGTCCACAAAGCTGGGTGTGTCAAGGCCTTGGAACAGCTCAAGAAGGCCAACGAGAAGATTCAGTCCTTGACATACCGGGCCGTCGCAGCAGAGGAAGGGCTCGCATCTGCCAAGGCGGCGACCCTAGAGCTTGCAGCTGCCAAGGCAATGATTTCCGACCTTGAGGGTAAGGCTCGGGAGGCTGAACAGATGGCTAACCGAGAAGTCCAGGCTCGGGAAGTCCTAACTCTTCAAGTGCAGGCACTGACCGAAGAAATTGAGAAGTTAAAGACTTCGGGGCAGCAACTGCTTGAGGAGAAGGTCGAGGTTGAGAATGCACTAGGTGTGGAGAGATCTCGGGTAGAAATGTGTCACAAGGGAGGCAACCAAATGATCGCTCGTTTTGTGCTGACAAACAAGTACCGTTACGAGCAGGGCTGGCGGGAATGCATAACTGAGCTTCAAAAGCCTGAGGGTGACCGATACATCCCGACCATAGAAGACCTTGATCTCAGCATAGGAGTGGGGCCTCCGTATGCTGATCCCGAGGCGGAACCTGAGGACCTGGCGTTTGGTGAGTTCCTTCAGGGTCCCTTGCCCGCTCCGCCTTGTCCTTGTGGCCTGGATGAGCCCCAAGCACAATCCCTCGAGAACCAAGCCTCAGGTGGCAATGAGGACCCTCCGGTGGAAGAATAGGGCTTTTCCCTTAGATTTTTGCTTTTTATTTTGTTTGCAACAACTGTGTCAAAGCTTTGTTGTATCAGCCTTGGCCACTGGGGCCCATTTTAATATAAGTGAATTCACCTATTCAATCTTTGCCGGGAATATGCATGATCCGACGCTTCATTAATAAAAATTGGGATTTTGAATTGTAGCTTGGTAGGACTACTGATGCCATCGGACCATAAGTCTGTGAGATCTTTCGGGCGCTTTGGGCCCATGGAGAGGATTCAACACTAAGGTTTTGAGATAAAACCCGACCTCTGGTGGGTCTGTGAAGATCTCTCGGGCGCTTTGGGCCCATAGAGAGATTCTACATTTGGGTTTTCAGATAAAACCCGACCTCTGGTGGGTCTGTGAAGATCTCTCGGGCGCTTTGGGCCCATAAAGAGATTCTACATTTGGGTTTTCAGATAAAACCCGACCGCTAGTGGATCTGTGAAGATCTCTCGGGCGCTTTGGGCCCATGGAGAGATTCAACACATAGGTTTGAAACTGATTTTTGTAAAACCCGACCACTGGTGGGTCTGT
Organism: Cornus suecica; assembly: GCA_963922005.1. Classification (NCBI taxonomy): domain Eukaryota; kingdom Viridiplantae; phylum Streptophyta; class Magnoliopsida; order Cornales; family Cornaceae; genus Cornus; species Cornus suecica. The sequence continues at coordinate 72,304,144 of OY998240.1, read as the reverse complement.
GAAGATCTCTCGGGCGCTTTGGGCCCATGGAGAGGATTCAACACTTAGGTTTTGAGATAAAACCCGACCACTGGTGGGTCTGTGAAGATCTTTCGGGCGCTTTGGGCCCATGGAGAGGATGCAACACTTAGGTTTTGAGATAAAACCCGACCACTGGTGGGTCTGTGAAGATCTCTCGGGCGCTTTGGGCCCATGGAGAGGATGGAACACTTAGGTTTTGAGATAAAACCCGACCACTGGTGGGTCTGTGAAGATCTCTCGGGCGCTTTGGGCCCATGGAGAGGATTCGACACTTAGGTTTTGAGATAAAACCCGACCACTGGTGGGTCTGTGAAGATCTCTCGGGCGCTTTGGGCCCATGGAGAGGATGCAACACTTAGGTTTTGAGATAAAACCCGACCACTGGTGGGTCTGTGAAGATCTCTCGGGCGCTTTGGGCCCATGGAGAGGATTCGACACTTAGGTTTTGAGATAAAACCCGACCACTGGTGGGTCTGTGAAGATCTCTCGGGCGCTTTGGGCCCATGGAGAGGATTCAACACTTAGGTTTTTAAATTTATATAATCATGGAGACGCTTTAGGTAGGCTTAGATATGATCGGGAAGAAATTGAACTTCTATTTTTATCTTTCGGGCTCCAGTGGCCTTTCTTTACAGTAATTGAAATAGAGTATCCCAAGGGATAATACCTCTTGAGTCGGGATGCATTCTGTGTGTTAGGCTCCCTTCGATTATCAAAATTTCTGAGTAGTCGGTAAGCCCCGCGCCCAACTACCTCAGTGACGGTGTAGGGTCCCTCCCATGGCTCTTGGAGTTTGCCCACATGTCCAATTTTCCGTCTGACGACCATGTCTCCAACTTGGAATCCCCTCCTTTTTACTCTTTTATTGAAGTGATTCCTGACCCGTTGTTGGTAAGCTGCCAGCCTTATCCCGGCAATTTCTCTTGTTTCTTCCAGTAGGTCGAGCTTGTGTGACAAGCATTGATTATTTGTTTTCTCATCCCAGGCCAGTGATCTCAGCGTCGGGACGGCATACTCCGTGGGGATTACGGCTTCTGCCCCATATGCCATGGCAAAAGGTGTTTCACCGGTCGGTTGTCGGGGAGTGGTTCTATACGACCATAGTACCTCCGGCAACTTATCCAACCATGCTCCTTTGTCCTTCTCGAGTTTCTTTGCCAGAGTGCTGAAGATGGAACGATTGGTCCTTTCTGCCTGTCCATTAGCTTGCGGATATCCTACAGAGGAGGTGTTTTGATTGATTCCGTGCTGGGCCAGAAACGACCTGACCGGTTCACAGTCTAGGTTGGTGCCGTTGTCCATCATGATGGTCCAAGGTACCCCGAACCTGCAGATGATGTGATTCCATATGAACTTGACTACATGGCTCCCCTTTATTGATGGATAAGCCTCGGCCTCAACCCATTTGGTGAAATAGTCGGTGGCGAGGAGTACATGGGTATTCTTCCTGATGGCTTTTGGAAGTGGTCCGACTATATCCATTCCCCATCGGGCAAAAGGGTGCGGGATGATTGTCGGGTTCAAGAATTCCGGGGGCTGCAGTATGGCATCACCGTGCATGTGACAGGCTTTGCACCTGCGCACATATTCCTCCGAATCTCGGGATAGGTAGGGCCAAAAATAACCCTGGGACAGGATTTTATGGGCAAGAGACCGGGCACCCGAATGATTTCCACAAGCTCCAGCATGTATCTCTTGCATTACTGTCTCTGCCTCGGAAGGAGTTACGCACCGTAGATACGGACCCGAGAAAGATTTTCTGTAGAGCTGGCCCTGGATGATCGAGTACCGGGATGACTTCATTCTAATTTTCCTTGCCTCTGCCTTATCAGTCGATAGAGTCCCGAGATTTAGATAGTCGATTATAGGATCCATCCAGCTTGGTTCTCGGGGAACTAGACATATCAATTCAGCGGGCTTTATGATGCTCGGTGCAGTGATGAAGTCGGTCAGTACTACTCGAGTCATGTCTTCACCAGCTGCGGATGCCTGATTCGCCAAGTGATCGGCCGAGGAGTTTTCTTCCCGAGGGATTTGGCTGAATGTTAACTTTTGAAAACTTTCTGATTCCTTGAGCACAAGCGCTCAGTAAGATTCCATTTTCGGATCCCTTGTCTCGTATTCACCGGTTATTTGCCTGACAATTAGCTGGGAGTCACTGTACACGGATAGGGATTGAATTTGAAGGCTCTTGGCTAATCTCAATCCTGATATAACTGCCTCGTACTCTGCCTCATTGTTGGTGGCTGAGAATTGTAATTGTGCCGAGGCTTGTAACTTAGTCCCGTCGGGAGTATGTATTTCCAGCCCGACACCTGCTCCATTGGCGCACACTGAACCGTCCACGAATAACTTCCACGTTACCAACTCATCGGGCTGATCGATCTCCTCGGTTTCCCCTTCCAAGAGGAAGTCGGCCACGGCCTGTCCTTTGATCGAGACTCTGGGTACGTAAGTTATGTCATAAATTCCCAGTTCAATGGCCCATTTGGAAACTCTTCCGGAAAGATCGGGCTTTGCCATAAGTACACGAATGGGAGTGGTAGTGGGGACAATGATATGATGAGCTTCGAAGTAATGCCTGAGACGTCGTTTGGCAATGATCAGGGATAAAACCAACTTTTCCTGCTTGCTGTACCGTGTCTCGGGATCGGCTAGTGCCTTACTGGTGTAGAAGATGGGCATCTGGAGGTTCCTGTCCTCTCTGATGAGCACGGCGCTAGTTGAAACTGATGATACTGCCAGATACAAGAGCAGGACATCATCGGGCTCGGGTGTTGCAAGAATGGGAGGCTTGAGCATGTACTCCTTCAATCGGGACAAGGCTTTAGTTTGCTCGGGTCCCCACACTTCTCCCTTCCTTGCCTTGATCGCCTGGAAGATGGGTCGGCAACGGTCGGTCAGCCTTGCAATGAATCGGCTTAATGCCACGACCCTTCCGGTCAAGATTTGAACTTCTTTGTGTGTGGATGGCTCTTTTGTTTCGAGCAGAGCCTTTACTTGGGTCGGACTGGCTTGAATGCCCGACCGATCAACTATGTGTCCCAGAAACTGTCCCGAGGAAACCCCGAAGGAGCATTTTGCTGGATTGAGCTTCATCCCGTGTTTCCTCAGGGTATCAAACACCTTACGGAGATGCCCCAAGTGGTCAGTCTTATTTCTGCTCTTGACAACCGTGTCGTCAATGTAAGTCTCGACCACTGTGCCCATCATCCCTTTAAATATCCTGTTCACCAGTCTTTGAAAGGTGGCTCCTGCATTTTTTAGTCCGAAAGGCATAACTCTAAAGCAATAGGTACCTGTTTCCGTAATGAAGGAGGTTTTTTCCTCATCCCCTGGGTCCATCGGGATTTGGTTGTAACCCGAGTAGGCATCCAGGAAGGTTAACCTCTCGTAGCCTGCAGTAGCATCGACCATTTGATCTATTTTGGGCAGGGGGAAACTGTCTTTCGGGCAAGCTTTGTTTAAGTCGGTGAAGTCAACGCAGACTCGCCATTTCCCGTTCTTTTTCTGCACAACAACCACATTGGACAGCCACTCGGGATAATGGACCTCTCTGATGAATCCGGCTTCCAGCAACTTTGACACCTCGTCGGCTATGATTTGGTTCCTTTGGCCCCCCATTCGCCTTTGTTTTTGTCGAACGGGTCGAATATTTGGATCGACATGTAATGTGTGTCGGACTATGGAGGGGTCGATGCCGGGCATATCAGTATGCTCCCACGCGAAGACGTCATGATTGTCCTGTAGGAATGTTGTCGGTTCATTCAATTCACAAGTGGTGAGGCTTGTACCTGCGTAGGTGACCTTATCGGGCATTACAGACACCGGCTGCAGAGGCTCTGCCACGATCGGGGGACCCGACTCCCCGTCCTGTAGTTGCTATTTGGACTCCAGGTCATGATCGTCCTCTCGGGATCTCTTTCGATCGGGATTGTCCTTCATTTCTTTAATGGTGACGGCGTAGCATTGCTTGGCCGCCACTTGATCCCCTCTGATGTCGATTATGTCGTACCCATTTGGGCCAACGCACCTCATCATTTGGTGGAGAGTTGACGGTACCCCCTGCATTCTGTGTATCCATCCCCTTCCCATAAGAAGATTGTACGATGGTTTCACGTCCACCACCACGAAAGTTTCGGACAGAGTTCTCTGGGCCGCCATCACAGGTACCCTGACCTCCCCGAGAGGCTCGACTTGTTTTCCGTCGAACCTGGCAATTGGGTTTCGGGAAGTCGCGATGTCACTCGGGTTGATTTCCAATTTATCAAAAGCCCATTTGGTCATGATGTTGGCGCTGCTTCCCGGGTCAACCATGACCCTCTTCACAAGACATCCCGAGACCATCAGAGTGATGACTAGCGGGTCCTTGTGCGGGACCTGGATGTGACGCAGGTCCTCCTGGGAGAAGAGTATCTGAGATTGCCCCGTTCGGTGGTGGATCTCGTTTATCCCAGATATCCTGGCGATCTGATGTGCTCTTCTCATTTGTGTGCGTCTCGATCCTTCGCTGTTTTATGGATCGGGACCCCCATGGATCATATTGATGATCCTGACCGGGTGAGCAGGACCCTGATTCCATTGGTTATATTGTGCTGGTGGGTTGGCCCTTGGACCATCCCTCTGGATATAATCCTTCAGTTCCCCTCGGGCTATCATTCCTTCCACCTGGCGTCTTAGGTTTCGGCAATCGTTGGTCGTGTGGCCAAAATCACCATGAAGGGCGCAATGCTTGGATCTATCCCTTTGATCAAGGGGTTGCCTGATTGGGGGAGGAGTTTGGAAGATTCCTCGAGCTTTGTTCTCCTGGAAAAGCTTGGTAAGCGTCACTTTTAATGGAGTAATCTTCTCTTCAACCTTTGCACGTTTATCGGGTTGAGGGGGAAACTGAGATGAAGAGTGGCTCGGGGGATTCGAGCGTTTGCGATTCATATCATGTCGGGATTTGTCTGACGTTTTATCCTTAGATTTCATTTCCACACTGACCAGTGCCGCTCTCCTCTGTCGGGTTGCTTCTTCCTCTTCGATTCTCAAGTGGCCTTGCGCCCTGGAATTGAGTTCTCCTATTCCCGAGGGAGGTCGCTTCACAAGTGATTGGTGAAACTTGGTCCCCGGGATGAGAGCCATCCTGAAGGCCTCCACGGCAGAGTGTTGGTCGCAGTTGTCGATGGAGGACGACTCGACATTGAATCGGGACAGGAAGCTCTTGAGGGATTCGCCCTTTTCCTGAGTCATGGTGAAGAGGCTCGAGATGGTCTTCTTCTGCCTCTTGTTTCCGAAATATTGTGCCACAAAGAGATCGGATAATTGCTGCCAGCTGCCAATGGATCTCGGCCGTTGCTTTCTGAACCAGAGGAGCGGTGCATCGATAAGACTGGTCGGGAAAACTTTGCATAGCAGGGCTTCGTTCTCGGCGTACATCGTCATCTTCTGGTGGATCTGGTAGATATGCTCCTCGGGATCCTTCGTTCCGTCGTAAGGAGTGAATCTGGGCATGACGAACTTCCTTGGGAAGGGTTCCTGGGTGATCTCCACACTGAAGGGCGACTGAACCGAGTCGGCAGAGGCTCTGAGGGCCTGGTCATCGATGGATCTGGCTCTCAGATCATTCATGAATTTCTTCTGAAATTCTGCCATCATCTCCTGGAGCTTCTGCGACGTCAAAGGTTCGTCGATAACTGGAGTATCGCCGGTAGCCGGGGCCTTGCCTGGCCGGTGAGATGTTTCACCATGCTCCTCTCGTGTTTGGGCATCACCTTGGGTCTGTGATTGATCGGGAACTATCTGTGGGATAGTTGCCTGATTCAATCTCGCGAGGAGTTCCTCACTCCTCCTTTCCGCCGCCAGGCTCCTTGCCTCGGCGGCCTGGCTGCGTTTCTCCGCCTCCGCCAGCCGCTGCAGGAGATTTTCAATCGATGGTGGGGCGCTTGGTTGTCCGGTGCCGGGAATCAGTGCTTCAGAATGGGATCTGGTTACCGACATCGTTATATCTGGACAATGAGGATGGTATGAAAGGTGTATCTGGGTTTCACTCAGCTTTTTTGGAGGTAGGAAGATGGTCGGTGATCTGACCTAATTTCCCACAGACGGCGCCATTGTGTAGATACAATATTTGCACAACACAAAAAGATCCTTTCTCATTACTTTTCATTGAATTATATACATTTTTCCAATGGGCCTTTGGCCCATTAGGGCAACACTTTCAACTTTACATAATATATTCCTTTACACGTCAGCTATGTAGGTCCTATATCATGCCATTGCCTTGAGCTTATGGGCCTTCGAGTTCCTTCAAAAATGTTCTTCGGGTCGGGGCAAGATACTTCTCGGACCGCGGGGCTGATGTATCGGTCGGGTTATGACGTGGGCACAATGATCGGGTCACAATCTCGGACCATTCCTGGATCGCTCCGGTCGGGACAGGCTTTTTCATGGGCCGGGAAAACTCACATGTACAACCACCAAATAATTTAAGAAAAAATATTGGACGGGGTCACGGGGAGGCAGTAGATAGGTGAGTTTCAAATGAAATTACTGTAAAAAATTTATCTAGTGTTACATATTCAGGTTAATTCCATATATTCAGGTAAATTTCAGAATGAGGATAAAATATTATTCTCGTCCGAACAGAAATTATCCAACACCTGTGCCATTATGGCTTCAAGATTGCTAAGGACTAGAGCTGGTGAAATGAGACATGATATTAACACGACATTAATTAAAAGGGTTAAGGTTAATTATAAAAGAATTGGAGTTGTATAAGAATCGATCCGAACACGATAAGAGAATATACGGGTCGATCCGAACACGACACGTTTGACACGATTATTTTTATTTTTATTTTTTTCTCTTCTCTAATTGGTCATGAGTTGAAATATATCAATAAACTATTACTAGATCTTGTCAAATTTAATTTAATTTTGTTGATAATAGGTTAAATAATTTGTTTCATGTTGGATTGTGTCAAATTTAATTTAATATACTATAATAAATAGGCTAAATGGATTACATGGGTCGACACAGATAATATGTGGATTGTGTTGGCCACATATTGACCCCTAAAGGGAGGGTGAATAAGGTCAATGACAAACTTTGAGACTTTTTCAGTTTGATTTTATTTTGATAAAAATAAATATCATAAGACTCTAGTCAAACACTTACTGATTTAGATAATCTCTTAAGTGACTTTCACATTTCATACTTGTATTCATGCAATAATGATTTACACAATTAAATACATGCATCATTTATTTAGGTAAAAGTTAAATAATTCATGCACCAAGTAAATATGTTATTTGTCATGAAAAGTATCTTTATAGAGTTCTAGTCAAACATCTAGTGAATAAAATTATTTTCTAAGTGTTTATCTCAATTCATACATTGAATCATGATCAATGAGCTACACAATTATATATATAGTCGATTCAAGTAGAATAGGAAATAATTCATGCACCTAAGTATTCAATTCAATTAAACATGTAATAGCACTTTCCTCATTTATAAAGACATAATGCAAAGTACAATATGTCATGAAGAACGTCTTGTAGAGTTTGTGGAAAATTATCAAACATTGAGTTCACACATAAACTCTCAATTATAAATTTATATTGAATATGCATTTAGTCAAACATTTGGGGTGCTAAGGTGTGTTGAATATAAATTTTATCAAACACTTGGTGTGCACATAGATTATAGCTAAATAAATGAGATGGTAGTCTAAGCTACAATCCAATCAACTATTTCAACTAAACATTTTCTCATACTCCTTATGAATTTGTAACCACAAGTAATTTCATAACATAGCATAGATATGGAGTTCAAGATATGTAAACTACATATAAAGTAAGGAGTTTAAGGGATAAAGAAAATGCAAACCAAAGACACCGAGATTTTACATGGTTCAACCAAATCTTTTGTCTACGTCCATGCCTTGAGAAAACCTCTTAAGGATTTTACTATTGTGTTTTTCTTGCAGGTGAAAAACAAACTCTTACATGCTCTTTCTTGCGGGTGAATAGCCAACATTGCTCACTCTTGCGGGTGGAGAGTCAACCTTCAATCACTCTTGCTTCCGGGTGAAGAGCCGACCTTTGCTCACTCTTACAGATAGAAAACCAACCTAATCTTCTCTCTTCAAGGTTGAGAGAAACATTTACAAAGCTTCAACAAACTATTCTCATGTCAAAATAACTTATTGGTCTTTCACTCACAAATAATAAGAATTGAATTTGAGTGGTACAACATTATATCTCAATAGATAGATATATAAATTCAAAGCTCACTTTCTCACATATTTAACTCACATATTTAAGAGTTATAAATGAAATACTCAAATGAGAATCTCAACTCAAGTATGGTATGATGAATCACAAGAGAAAATATGAATTATGCTTATGGGGTGATTCATGTAGGAGTTTTCTACCCAAAAATGAATTCAAAATTGAAGCACAAACGATATATTTCTTTCATACTCCTATCTCCCTCTTCTCTGACCATTTTTTACTCAAATATGGCATATATATAGAGTGAGAAATAAATATAGCCGTTTGGGGGTATTTTGGGAAGTTTTGGAAAAGTTTGAACCCGAAAATAGTCGTTAGAAGCCATTCCATGCCGAGTTGGTCGACTGACAATGCTTCGTGAGTCGACTGACAAATGTCAAAAAAATGGCTGAAAAATCTCTGGAGGGTTCGGTCAACTGACCATTGAGTGTCAGTCGACTGACAGTTCATTTCAGCTTTATTCTGTCTAGTTTTACTCTTTTGGTCATAACTCGAGTTTCGTAAGTTGGATTGAGGAGTACTTTAATTTTTTGGAAAAGTGACTTCAATTTCTTGATTTCAGGCTTTTGAAACGCTCTATTTAACACATTTTTAAGTGATTTATGATCATTTGAATATGACGGTTCATTTCAATCTCTTAGACCACATAACGGTTTTTCGGAAAATCTTTTAGGATATTTCTGAAATGACTTAGAAACATTCCTAGGATGTCAGAGACTTATTAAGGTCCTTAAAATTCCTAAAAACAATATTGAGATCATAAAATAATATTTCAATTTAAACAAATTCTCAATATTTGACAAAAGTTTTTCATGATTGAAACAATTTTGTTCAAAGCTTTAATATATGACTAGAATCCATTTCAAGTGAAATGAAATTAGTTTAGGTTCTAGGACAACATCTTTGTTGAGTTCTTTCATAGCTTATGAAAGCTTAAACTAATTCAACTTTAGCAAAAAGTATATATATGAATGTATCATTTATGATGTTCATAGTCTAATACTAATGGTTCAAGGACACATGAATGATGTAAATGATATGTATGGTCATATATGTTAATTTGTTAATAGTTGAGCTTTTAAATAAGTTATTTTAAAAATAACTTTACATTTAATCTAACACTCACCCAAGACTAATTTACCAAATTCTTTAATCTTCAATTTCTTTAAGTTTTGTGTTGATATCTTCATCCTTGTCTCCAATGTCTTTTTAGCTATAAGCATTTTTGCTTGATTTTTACATAAATCCACAAGCTCTCTTGAGTTGTTCTTCATTATTCAACCTACTAAAACATAACTCAAGTAGACATTAGATCACAACATTCAATTGTTTGTTATTATCAAAATGTCTCATTTACCCATGGTGAAAAAAACCTTGGGTCAACAGGTTGGGTTAGGGTTAAGCATATTTGACACGTATATTAACCAGGTTTTTTTCGACCCGATACGATCTCAACCCGACACGAACACGATCCATCGACACGAATTGTCAACCATACTAAGGATTAGACCTGTCAATGGATCGGATTTTGATCCGAATCTGATCCGATTAACCGAATATGGATTGAAAATAAAATCCGATAACCCGATTTCTTAACAAATTGGATTTGAATTTATGTCAATCCGATCCGATATATAATATATATATATATATTTGATATTTTTATGTGTATATATTTAATACTGTACATGTATATAAATGTTAGTTGTTAATTATTTTACTATTTATTAATAATGATTGATCATAAATACAATTATAAAAGTGTGAATACTTTTAGTGTTTCAGTATTTATTGATTTTTTTTATTTTTTTAATTGGATAATCGGATCATATATCCTATAATGAAGAAATTTGAATATTAATTAACTAAATAAAAAATCATTGAATTATCGAATTTGGATCGCGGATCGGGAGTTTTTGTTATCCTAATCAGTAGACCTGTCAATAATCCGATTCTAATCTGAATCCGATATTAACCAGATATGGATTGAAAATAAAATCCGATAACCCGATTATCATCCAAATCCGATAATCCAATTTCTTAACAAATTAAATTTGAATTTAATTGATCTGATCCATTGACAGGTCTATTAAGGACACTTGTAAAATGAGATGAGATGGCTCTAATGTTATGAGTTTCACAACATGACTCGATTAGGTACGTAAGGCCCCATTTGGAAATGAGTGTTTTTGTATTTGTTCTTGTTTTTTGTGAATAGTGTTAAGAATAAAAACAAATTTGGGCCAAAATTAGATAACACCAATTTGATATTTTTGGTATTTTTCCACTGTTTGTTCTTCCCTCTCCACACACATACACACACGTATATATACACACACCGCCGCCGCCACTTCAATACACACACACACACTCACCGTCATGAAGAGGCAGAGGAAGGTGATCTTGCCGTTGCCGATGATTCGCCGGAATTGACCGCTCCGAGGAGCTCCGAGACACCGATCAAGCACTGGGCTTATAATTCATTGGAGATTTTCTAGGGTTCTGTAAATGAAAAATGGGAATTGGAGATTCGAGAAAAACTTGAATGATGGATTGGAATTGAATTGGGGTTGTGAAGATGGAGAAAATTAGGGTTTTGTTGGTTCTTCGGTGTGGAATGGGGGTATTCCGGCGAGTGTCGGTGGAGGAGAGAGAGAATTGGTAGTGGAAGAAGAGGAGGTACATCCAGAGATGTTAGAGAGATACAAGGTAATGTTTTTATTTTTTGGAACAAAATACAAATTTGTTCCCAAACAAATATTTGTTTTTGTATTTTTAGAAAAAAATACAAAGACAAATACAAAAATATTTTTTGTCATTTCGTCCAAAAAATAAATACAAAAATAAAGGTTTACAAACGGGCCTAAATATATTAATTTTTATATCGTAAATATAATATTATTTGTTTAATGATTTGAGACCACAATACCGACTGTCCTTTTGACATTTATCCCAGTTGATCACGAAACTCTGTTCCTTGGATCTACACATCACCCATTTTAAAACAATCTCGTCCGTTAGATCACAAGGCGAAGCTTCCACAAGCACGTGGCATTTTCATATTCTCAATCCTCCAGCGACTCTTCCAAATGGACCTTTGTTTCCAAGTCAATTTCGCCGCCCCAAGGCCCACCCAGTCAAATTAATATATATTAACATATATATTCATATACAAATACATATATACGCGTACCTCACCTCTCACCTCACCCCAACTTTCTCTCATTTTCCCGGAAAATCAACCCAAACACACATATATAAACCCACCACACTCTTCCATCCATCCTCCAATATCTCCACAGCACCCAATTCTTTGGATTCTCTTGTTACCCTTCTTCTCCATCTTTATTTTATTTTTCTCTCTTGTTTTCAATTATTCAAATTATTTAAATTTTTCCATAGTTTCGTATTTGGAATTCGAAGATGAATTCAATGAGATTTTTCGCTCTCCCAATCATGGGATTAATTTTCTCGGCACTTTTGCAACTTATTAATGGACAAGCCATTGCTCCTACGCCTGCACCAGTTGGTCCTGCCAGTGATGGTAAGTAATTAATTCCACCAATTTTATTCATTATTTTTAATACTACCACTTTATATATAAATATATATGTATTATATATATTTGTTTTTAATTTTACTTTCGTTGTTTGGTAATAATTTATAATGGAATATTGATTTGATTTTTCAGGCACAACTATAGATCAAGGAATTGCTTACTTCCTTCTGCTATTGGCACTGGCAGTTACATACCTCTTCCATTAATTTTTATTCTTTTAAGTGATCTTATTCGGTGTATTTATCGATAGAAATCGCGATATTATTTTTGTCTCTCTTATTTATACCATTGTAAAGAAAAATATAATGATGAGTAATATATTTATTTGAGTTTCATATCTTGTTCATTGTAGAACGACAATGTTTTTTTTTTAAAAGTTAATAGAACGACAATGTTATGCATGAAAATTTGGAAATTGACTAGCCTAACTCACCCAGAAAGAAAATTGAGCTAATTTTGGTAGATTTTTAAATAAAGATAACTATGCTACCGTTGACCTAGACAAACAATGTTCAAATTAAACACAACACTTCATGGCAGCTTTCAGTTTTAGATTAACTCAACAATTTAATTGAGTTGAAAAATGGAGAAGCAAATGTTCAAAATGAACTCAAATACCTCAAATATATATATATATATATATATATATATATATATATATATATATAATATGTTGCACTGAGTTTAATTGAATTTGTCCTTGCCAAGCAACGCGCGAAGTGAACTCATTGAACTGTAAAAATAAGATGGAAAAAAGAATTTAGATGAGTAAAATGAGGAATGAATTGCAACTTTAGAAGACTAAAAGGAAGAAACTTAATTAGAGTAAATCTTCCTCATTGGTCAATATTATTCTCTTAAAATTTATCACATTTTAATATATCTCTTTAGAATAATTTAAATAAAAGTAGTAAGTGGAAAAATATAATTTCTAAAATAATCATTTAATTTGTAGTAAATAACTGAAAATAACAAAATAGTAAATCAAGTGAAAATAAAATAGTGAATTACACAATACGAGGCATTTATCCAAATAAAGTTTAAATCCACGATAACACAATTACTAAATTGGCACTACATTTTCTCAAAAAAAAACAAAAAAACAAAATTGGTACTACACTTCTGTTGAACGCACTATTTACAGAGTTTGACATCAGTTAAACTTCTTTATTTTTAATAGGGTAATTTGCATTGATTCCCTTGATGCATTGATGAATTGCAATTAGATGTTGATCAATGCATTATTTTACGAAGGCACTCTTTGAGCTTTGTAAAGTGTTGTAATGACATTTCTTATAAGCATAAAATAATTTTAGTATCCTTGATTATTTTAATTTTTATGTAAAATTACTAAGTTATTCCCATACCTAAACCTTACAATTTACTCATTACACTAACCACCCTTATTATAACACTTTTATTATTAAAAAATGTACAATAAATAAATAAGATATACAATATATATAATTTCATTTTAAATATAAAAATTCAAAAACTTCAAAAATATTTTGAAAAATATATTTAAAGGTAAATTCTACCACATAAATAATAATACTAAGAAAATCTCATTATTTAATTATTGCTCTTAATTTTTAATATATTACTATATAAATATTTCTCAAAAAATATTAATTGGTTATATCTAATAATCATTATAGATATTACATATCTAATAATATATATATATATATATATATATAATTTTTATGTACGAATATAATTTTTTTATATATATTTTTATACTATTGTCAATCAATAATTTTAATAATTTTAATAATTTTTTATAATATAATGATAGAATTTCTTAAATATGAAATACCTATAATGAAATATCTTATTTAGATATGTAATATCAAAGAAAATCTCATTTCATCATGAAATTTCATAATATAAGGGTAGAATTTCCAAGGTTGTTAGAATTCCGATTCTACTTGGTAAAATCTTACGATTATGTTACAATTATGTACGATTTTAATACGTTTTTATAATCATTTGACGGTTTCGCCATTCATATGAAATGCCCAAAAACTTTATGATTTAGTCCAATATCCCAATATATGGCCTAAATTTATTAGAAAACATTTAAAGGGATAATGTATTAGAAAATTTTGAAAATTCTAATATGATTTAGATTTTTAAATTAAATATTTAATTATTAATATTTTTTTTAAAAAAAATTAATACGAGTTGCTGGAATCTTCCGATTCTACGATTTCGATTCTACAAACCCCAAAATGATTCTACCTAGAATCCCGATTCTGACAGTTTTGAGAAATTCTTAGATATGTAATATCAAAGAAAATTCCATTCCATTATAAAATTTCATAATATAATGGTAGAATTTCTTAGATATGTAATGCCTACAATGGGTAAAAGTATAAGATATTTTAAATAATGGTAGAATTTTATTTTGTATTTAAAATAAAATTATATATATTGTATATTTTATTTATTTATTGTAAATTTTTTAATAATATGAGTGTGATGATAAGGGTGGTTGGTGTAATGGGTAAAGTATATGGTTTATGTATAGGATTGAAAATTAAAATAATCAAGGACACTAAAATTTTAGTCATTTTATGCCTCCAAGAGGTGTCATTTCAATACTTTACAAATTTCAGAAAATGTCTAATACTACCGATGCAAATTACCCTTTCTAATACTACCGATGTGATTAATCGAATAATGTTGCTCCTATATGCACAGAGTGCTTGCTCTGTATACCCATTCGCCCTTTAGCTCCTTGCTCGGCCTTTTAATTTTTTCGCGCTCATCATTAATAGTTTGGGCCTGCAGGTTTGATTCTTTTGTGGCCCTTGGGCTTCCTACCATATTTTCCTAATCTTTTCTATTTTTCATTTGTCATTTTTTTTTCTAGAAGTCTAGACGGGAAATCAAAATCTTTTCAAAAAGAAATATATATATATATATATATATATATATGTGTGTGATCTCGTTCGTAGCAGACGAACGAATTCAATAATTTTAGAATGAATAAACGAATAATAAACACTACTTCTACTATAAACCAATATATTGATAGTGAAAATGAAAAAATGAGTAATGAAATGAATTCACAATGGAGAAATTCTGATAAGAATTACAACCAGTAAAAGCTAAGATAGAATGGATCCCCCTTTCCTTGAAAATACTCATCTTATTTATATCTAAGATTTGGGATTTGAAAACATTCTTATGATCAATTCGTTGCTTGGCCTCCTTCTTCTATTACTCCATTGCTTGATTTTAGGAACCGTTTTTTGATAAGATTTGTAACTCCCTCATGCATTATGATTTGGAGTTTATCCACTTAATGTGCTTGTTTTGGAGCTGGCCCTGGACTGTTGCTGATGGGCTTGACTCGGGGTTGGGCTTTGCATGTTGCTAATGGGCCAGGTGGAAAAATGGGCATACACTTTACCCCCAATTCCCAAGCCCATTTCGTTTTTGAAATATGGTGGAAATTTGAAGGGTCAAATAACTGCCTATATCTTTTGCCATATTCATTTCTTCAAACGACTCCACTGTCCCATTTCCTTTTGAAGAGATACACTTTATGAGGGGCGATTTCTTGCTTCAAAGCCTTTGAAGGTTTTCAACAAGGTTAGTTCCCGAATCTCTTCCTTCTCTTAATTTTTTATTTTCTTTGTAAATATTAGTGATGACAGTAGTCGTACCGCTTCTCCCAAAACGGTGGCTATTGGTGTCCGGGTCGCTTCATCTTCTCGGAGGTTAAGGTCTGTAAAACCTAAAACTAAGAAAATCTCTCGTAGAAAATTGTTAAAGCTTTCTTTTTCTGAACGATGTAAGATCTAATTTGGAATCCCCGATGATGTGACCATAGCTGAATACCCTGCAGACTTAAATTATGAGGCATACGAAGAGGTTAGAGAGGGTGACGTCCTTTTTTCTGAAAATCACTTATTTGTCCTTCGTTTTCCCCTTCATCCCTTTTACCATCATGTCCTATTTAAATTGGGTCTTACCCCTTTGCAAGTTAATCCCAACTTTTTTAGGGTTTTATATGTGATGCTTGTTTTGAACCATGAGCGTGGTCTGAATTTGGGTTTAAATGACTTTCTTCTTTGCAATAAAGTTGATCGGATCAGAGACAATCCTGGTCGATATCATCTCCATCCTCGTTCAACCCTCAAAATTTGTATAGGTAATCCCTCATCTGAGAAAGAGTAGAAGGAGAAGATGGTAAAAATTGGGAGAAATTGGCGTGTTGACGCGTCGGGCCCGTACCCTCTCCCCAAATCCTTCGGCACTTGTAAAAAACTCAAGTGTGGGACTAATCCTGGCAAGTGTCCCATTTTTATTTTTATTTTTCATTTCCATCTGCTCGATCTGATCGTTCATTCCCTTATTGCAATTCTTCGCCTTCAATATTTGAACGAGAGAGTTTTCTCAGACCTGCCCTCCAGCAAACTTCTCCTAACTTCAGAAAATCTTGAGTTAATCGCTGCTGGTGCGAAGGACGCTACTGTCATGGAGATCCCGATGCCAGCTTCTAAAAAGAATAGTTCAGAAAGAAAGGTTGTTGTTGCTCAGTCATCTGGGAGCGACAAAGGAAAAAATAAAGTGATCGATCTGACAGAAAATCCAAAGGCACCGAAAGGCCTCTTAATCAGAACGAGGACTGAGAGCGAAGTCCCTCCTCAGAAGAAACTGAAGCTCGGGCCTTAGATAAAGGGTAATATAGGCAAGGTTGTGGAAAGTGGAAAGAAGATTTTAGAAAAAAAATGAAATATGTTTGTGGTTACATTATTCCCGAGTGTTGTTTTGCCCCCAAGTTTGAAGGCAATTGGAAGCCAGCCTTTCTTAAAGTTGATGGCAGTCTTTTTACTTGCCGATCGATGGCCATGGCTGGCCCTGATTCCTTGTTTGCTTTGGATCATGGGATGTGGCCTCCCAATGATGAAACATTCTAACAGCATGTGGATCGAAGGGAACTTATGGCCAGGGCCCCAGCTTTCATCCTTGAGGTAATCACTGACTTTGCAGTTCTTCTACCGAAGCATTTTATTCATAAAATAATTTCTCATTTTTACCTTTCTGTTTCAGTCCATTTTCAATGTGTTGGCTCTTTGCAAAGTCGTTGAAGTAGACGAATATAAGATTAAAACCATTGATGCGGCTTGCCTGAGGGTTAATGCTTGCGCTAAGTCTGTTGTGAAGGACAAAAAGATCTTGCAGGATGAGATGGTCAGTATGAGCGCTCTTCGGAGAGCTTCAGATGAATGGATCAAAGGATTGGAAAATAAGGTTGTTGATCTTGAAGATAAAACATCGAAGTTGGATAATGATAATGCCGTGTAAAAGGGTGCTTTTGAGATCTGCTGAAGGGGTGGCTTAAACATGCATCATCGTTATGTCAGCATGTTCGACATAAGATTTTGCGATGGATTCCGCTTCTGTCACGAAGAACTTCAGCTTGATCCCTCCAAGTGCAAATACAACGATCCAGATAGCCACGATGCGGCGTGCGAGGTTGTTCATCCATAGAAGGATCCTGAGCCGAGCAGGGATGAGAAGGACTTCGCTCAATTCTTGCAGCATGGATTCATTCCAATTCCCATTCCTGAACCTATCTCTGTCATTCCAGCTGATAAAAATGTTTCATCTGACGTGCCGAAAAATGACGCTCAATCCGTCTTTGTCCAAGTTGTTAACTCTGATGCCAATGTTCATCCTCAATATGCACCTCCTTCATAGTAATTCTGATTATTTTGAACAATTTAATTTTTTGGGTCTGTAAAAATATTTTGATTACCCTTTTGCTCATGATTTGAGTAATGGGTGCATGTCACCTAATTTTGTTTTTAAACAGGGGTACAGTTTTTGCCATTTGTTTTTGATGGCCTTTCCCTTGGTGCTTTTTGCACTTATAATCGTGAACAACTTCTAAAGACTTTTTCATCCTCTGAATGGTCTTTCTAGGAGCTTTATTTATGATCTTTTTTGTGCCTTTGCACTAATAGTTTTTTTTTTTCGCTTTTGCACTTTATATTCGAATAGGTGCCATCCTGTTGATGGTCTCTCTTATGAATGCTTGGTGCTTGTGCACTAAAAATTATTTTATTTTTTGTTGGACAAGGAAATATGTCCTCGAAACACCGAATGCTTTTCTTTTTCTCTCTTTGATATTCGAACGCAGAATTCAAGCTATATTTATAAAAATTGAACTTGAAACTTTATTGATTTAGAAAATAAAATGCCATTGTGCTTACTGATAATATCTTTTCAAATGAATTGCATTCCAAGCTCGTTCAATCACGTTCCCGTGTTGATCGACCAACCAATAAGCTCCTTTGTTAATCACTTCGACAATAGTGTATGGCCTATCCCACGTAGGATCCAGCTTGTTTGATCTTTTAGCTAGGACTCTGAGCACGTGTTCTCCTATCTTAAACAATCTAGGCTTCACCTTTATATTGTAGCTCATCATCAGTCTCTATTTGTATGCTACCAATTTGATCGACGCCATCTCTCTCTTCTCGTCGATCAGATCTTCTTTGATTTTGAGTATTGCTTCGTTCTGGTCGAAATCAAAGAGGTATGTTCGGGTCGTGGGGATTTCTGTCTCGATCGGAATAACCACCTCTACTCCATATGCCATGGCAAAAGGCGTTAAGCCCGTTGGCTTTCTTGGAGTCGTCCGGTAACTCCAAAGTACTCTTGGTAGTTCGTCAATCCATAATCATTTTTCTTGAACTCCCTCGAGCTTTCTCTTTATTCCAGCAAAGATCGTTCGATTCATGATCTCGGCTTGCTCGTTCGCCTGCGGATAATTGACATACGACAAGTTCTGGTTGATTCCGTATTCATCAAGAATTTTTCGTACATGTTGATTATCCAGATTAGTACCATTGTCCATCATAATATATTTGGGTATGCCAAATCTATAAATTATATGGTTTAAAATGAAATCTATCACCTGGACATGAGTTATTCTTACGTATGCTTTTGCCTCCACCTATTTTGTGAAATAGTCTGTGGCCAGAAATACTTGTTTTTGATTTGATGTTACCTGAGTCAGCGGCCCAACATAGTTCATTCCCCATTGAGCGAACGGTACTGGGGTTACCATTGCTGACAAGAGTTTTGATGGCTGGTGGATTATGCTGGCATGCCTCTGGCATTTATCACATCTTCTTGAGTACTCCTCTGCATCACGAATCATGTATGACCAAAAATATCGTTGGGTGATTGCCCTGTGAGAGAGTGATCTACCCTTAGCGTGCCCCCCGTATGATCCTTCGGGTAATTGTTTGAGGACTTCCCTTGCTTCTGATGGAGTCAAACACCTTAAATAGGGACCAGTTAATGATATTCAATACAAGGTTCCATCTACCATAACATATTTTACTGAGGTTACTCTCACTTTTCTTGCTTCTCTACGATCTTCCCGAAGTAGGCCGGTTTGTAAGAACGTCAATATAGGATCGATCCAACTTGGTTCGTATGGTATAACGAATATCTCATCTTTCTTGCCGATCGAAGATTCGTCTTGCTCATTGATGGGGATGACTCTGGTCATATTTTCTCTAAAACTCCGTGCTTCCTTCTCTACTGCCTTCTTGTACTATTGCATCTTTTCTTCCTTCGTATCAAAACTCCCATTGATTTGTTTAATGATTAATTATGAATCACTAAACACTACTACCTTTTGAATTTGGAGTTTTCTTGCTAATCTGAGACCAGCTAATAGTGCTTCGTATTCTGCCTCATTGTTTGAACTTTGAAAGTTAAGTCTTATAGACTGTTGTAGCCTCGTTCCTTCCGGGGTGATCAGCTCTACCCCGAGACCTTCCCCCAGACCGTTCACTGGTCCATCAACGTACAACTTCCATACTGGCCTTTCTATTTCGGCCTCCCCATCACCAGTTTCGTACTCTAGCAGGAAATCCACTACCGCTTGTCCCTTCATCGAAGTTCTGGGCTCAAACGATAGTTCGAACGTACTCAATTCGATCGACCACTTCATTATTCGACCAGAAAAATTTGGCTTTGCTAGGATGGCTCGGATCGAAAAGGTTGTTGGAATAATGATCGGATGAGACTCAAAGTAATGGCGTAGCTTGTGTTTGGCTTGCACCAACGCCAATATTATCTTCTCTATTTTTTAGTATCTTTTCTCCATGTCGAGCAGTGTTTTGTTTGCATAATAAATAGGAAACTGACAATTTCCATCATTCTTCATTAGAACTGAACTGACAGCATTTGGGGAGACCGCCAGGTACAACGTGAGTACTTTATGATCTCTGGGAGTTGCCAATATTGACGGGCTGGCCATGTAATGCTTCAATTGCTCGAAGGCTTCTTACTGTTTTTACCCCCATTCGATCGTTCGTTTGGATCTTAGCATATCGAAAAATGGTTTGCATCGATCTGAGAGCTTTAAAATGAACCTGCTAAGCGTTGTTATTCTTCCTGTTAGGACCTGGATCTCCCTCGAGATTCTTGGAGATTTCATCTGGATAAGCGACTGAACCTGAACTGGGTTGGCCTTGATTCCTTCTTTATTAACGATGTGCCCCAGGAATTGACCGAAAGTCACCCTAAATGTGCATTTGTCTGGGTTGAGCTTCATTGGATGAACTCGTAATGACGAGAAGACATATTCCAAATGACTTAAGTTACCGTCTTTCTTCTTTCTTTTAACAACCATATCATCGATGTATGCCTCCACTGTGTCTCCAATTAGCCCTTTGAAGATCATGTTAACCAGTCGCTGGTATGTAGCCCCGGCATTCTTTAGACCGAACGACATCACGTTATAGCAGAAAGTGCCATTTTCAGTGATGAAAGATGTTTTGTCCTCGTATTTTGGATTCATTGGAATTTAGTTGTAGCCTGAGTAAGCATCGAGGAAGTTGAGACGTTCAAACCCAGTAGTTGTATCGATCATTTGATCAATTTTTGGGAGCAGAAAACTATCTTTTGGGCATGCCTTGTTCAGGTTTGTAAAGTTTACGCACATTTTGAGCTTCCCGTTCTTCTTTTGTACCACGACCATGTTGGACAATCAGCTTGGATAATGGACTTCCCTAATGAATCCTACAGCCAAGAGCCAATCAACCTTATCGGATACGAACCTTCCACGTTCGAAACCTATCCGGCAAGGGCGTTGTCGCACAGGAACTGCATTTGGGTTAATACTCAAACTATGCATAACAACTTGAGGGTTAATACATGGCATGTTGTTGTGCTCCCAAGCGAAGACATCGACGTTGGCCTTGAGCAGTGTGATCAGTT
This sequence comes from Cornus suecica, assembly GCA_963922005.1. Taxonomy (NCBI): domain Eukaryota; kingdom Viridiplantae; phylum Streptophyta; class Magnoliopsida; order Cornales; family Cornaceae; genus Cornus; species Cornus suecica. The sequence continues at coordinate 72,283,021 of OY998240.1, read as the reverse complement.
CGTTCTTTTCTATCGGGCTGAGGCGAGCTCCAATTTTTGTCATTTTGTCATTTATTTCATCGATCAGATCCACCACTATGGTTTCTTCCTCTGATTTGTCGTTCTGAACGGGCTGATCACCAGTTTTTGGTAATTGTTATAAGGGAGGATCATCATCTGCTGACTTCAGACATTTTGAAATGATGGAGTAGCAATCATTGGCCACAATTTGATCCCCTGGAATATCGACGAAGCCTCTTCCTGAAGAATCAACACACCTCATTACCTGATGAAGCGTTGATGGTACGCCTTGCATTCTGTGGATCCATCATCTTCCCATGATCAAGTTATAGGATTGTTGAACATCCAAGAGCAAAAAATTCTTCGTCAAGGTACGCTTCCCCGCCATGATCGGCAGAGTTAGAACCCCGATTGGACTCACCCTTCGTCCATCAAACCCAGCCAATGGATTTGTTGTTGATATTATTAAGCCCGAGTTGATGCCGATCTTTTCGAAAGCCGATTTGGTCAAGACATTCATGCTGCTCCTTGGATCAATTAAGATTCATTTTACTAAATAATTTGAAATAATGAGAGAGATTACCAGTGGATCCTCGTGCGGGAGTTGCACCCTCCTTAAATCCTTTTGGGTGAACAAGATGGTTAATGTCGAAGAGTTAACGATTGCGTTCACCTCCCATATCGTTCTAATTTTGTTGGCGTTCCTCATTCATGAACGTTACACCGATCGAATTTCCTCGTCATCCTCAGGTTTTCCATGAATGGTATCTATAATTTTCACTGGTTGTCCATCAATGACTTTGTTGCTCTTTGCATGAGCTTGAGTTCAAGCATCTCTATCAACGTATTCCCTGAGTTCTCCTCGTGCGATCATTGCCTCAACTTGTTTTCTCAGATTCCTATAGTCGTTGGTCAAATGACCAAAGTCGTTGTGGAACACGCAATGTTTTGACCTATCATTCAGCTCCGGGGCTAGCCTCAATGGCAGAGGTGGGCGGAAGATACCTTTTGATTTATTTTCCTATTACAACTTTGCGAGCGTCGTTCTGAGTGGAGTTTTTGCTTCCTCAATCCTGGGTCTTTTTTCTTGTGAACGATTAGACGGTGTTCGGGAACTACTTCGCCATCAGATTTTTTACTATTGTGAGTTATCCGATCCTTTGATTTCCCTTCTACGTTTTCCAATGTCGAACGATAACTTCTGACCAATTCATCCTCCTCCAGCCTAAGGTAGCCTTGAGCTCTTGAATTAAGTTATCCCATGTTTAAGGGTGTGGACTTCACTAAGGATCGGTGAAAACTAGTTCCCTGCTCGATGGCCATTTTTAAAGCCTCCACCACTGCCGGTTGATCGTATCCCGGGATCATTCCTATCTCTAAATTAAATCGTGATAAGAAACTTTTCAGGCTTTCCCCTTTTGTTTTCCTCATTGTGAACAAGTTGGATATTGTCCTCTTTTGTTTCCGGTTCCCAAAGTATTGGGCCAGAAAGCGTTCCATGAGTTTTTGGAAGCAGTTGATCGATCCGCCGGGTAATTAGCGAAACCACAGGAATGTTGCTCCTGTTAGGCTAATGGAAAAAGATTTATACATCAAAGCATCATCGGCCATGTCCAATGTCATCATTTGCTCTACATGAAAAATATGCTCGATGGGATCCTGCGTTCTATCGAACTTAGTAAAAGTCGGCATGCGGAACTTGTCCAGGCTTCTGTGCCGCATGATCTTCTTGCTGAACGGCTATTTGATCATTTTTGTTGTTATTTCTACCGCCATGTCTGTTGATGTCTGTGTTCTGATATCTTTGACATGTTCGTCCACGATCTTTTGATACCTGGTCATCATGTCGAGGGGCACGACTTGAATTGGGACTTGTACATCATGATCGGTTTTTTCTGCCCTCGGATGACTATGAGATTTCTCTATCGAACTCTCTTGATTCTGATTTTTTTCTTCTTGATCCTCCGGGTTGTTTCGTTGACCCACCAAAGGATAAGCCCACTCTTCAGCTTAATTCAACCGAGCCCTTAATTCCTAATTTTCTCTTTTGAGAGCCTCTAAATGCTGGAGTATCACGTTTGTGGCTCCTTCTGGTACTGTTGAGGTTTCTCCATCTCCCACCTCCATGGATCTAGTAGTCACCATTTTTTGAACCTAGGAACTTACGTTCCCATAGACGGCGCCAAAGTGTGATCCTGTTCGTAGCAGACGAACGAATTCAACAATTTTAGAATGAAGAAACGGATAATAAACACTACTTCTACTGTAAACCAATATAATGATAGTGAATATGAAAAAAAGGAGTAATGAAATCAATTCACAATGGAGAAATTATGATAAGAATTATAACCAGTAAAAACTAAGATAGAATGGATCCCCTTTTCCTTGAAAATACTTCCCCTATTTATATCCAAGATTTGGGATTTGAAAACGTTCTTATAATCAATTCGTTGCTTGATCTACTCATTCTATTACTCCATTGCTTGATTTTAGGAACCGTTTTCTGATAAGATTTGTAACTCCCTCATGCATTATGATTTGGAGTTTATCCACTTGATGTGTTTGTTTTTGAGCTGGGCCTGGACTGTTGCTGATGGGCTGAGTTGTTCTTTTTATGGGCTTGACTCGGGGTTGGCCTTTGCATGCTGTTGATGGACCAGGAGGAAAAATGGGCCTACAATATATTAATTCATGTCTTTATGGATTTTAAGTTCTTCTTAAAAATAAAATAGTTAATCATGTGTTCAAATTATATTGGATCACATCATTAGAGAAGACGAACTTCGTCCTTATGGGACAGGACCCAAGCAGTGACGGATCTAGAAAAACATGTGAGGGGGGTATAAGAATACTTTTTTATGATTTCAAGGTGCATAAAGGTATTTTTTTTATAATTTTAGTGGGGGCATTCATAATTTTAGTAGGGATTTTGGTGTAAATTAAAAAGAAATTAAGCCAATAATGTAAAATATATTTATTGCCCAGCATTGGCCCCACTGGTCCATGAATGGATCCGTGCTTGGACCCAAGTATTGTTCGTCATTCCTTTCATATTTTAACTGTTCACAAATTACAGTAACCCCCTCAATTTTCATATTACTTTTTAACTAATCCAAATGCACATAGATCTCGCGAGAATAAAAAAGTGAATAAGGTGGATGGATAATTTCCAACTTCAATTTGATCATGTCAACTAATCTCATGCTCATTATATATTTTTTTAAAAAAATTATTGATTAAAAATCAGGGTCCTCAAAAATCCATGTCTCTATAAAAATAAGTGAGTTGCATGAGTATGCGTTTTGTTTGAGATAAATATGATAAATAATTATAATAAAAATAAATAATACTTTATCCGTCTCAATTTAAGTGTTCACATTTACTATTCCATTCATTTCAAAATAAGTGTTCTAATTGAAAAGTCAATACATTTTATTTAGTCAATTTACCAACTTATCCTTCAAACATTCCAGTTATAAAATATCTAAACTACGAACATCACATCATTTAGTATGATTAAGGATAAAATTAGCTTTTTATTCACTCACACACCACTGAAAATCAAGATCTTGCAAAATTGGATTCCCAAAAAAAAGTTATAATTTGTGACAGAAGGAGTAGTAAGATTGGGGAATTTCAGCAATTATCAACTAAATGCATGTGCCGTCTTTAGGCAGCTCTTTGTAGATCACATATATATATATATGTATGATAATGCCATCAACTTCAATAACTTAGTTTTTTAAACACAATCGGTCTTGAATTTATCTGAGGCCGCTGTACTTTCTTTCATTTCTATTTGTAATCTCTTAAGTATTGGGCAATGTGGCTGTTAATCCATTGCAAAAGACCACATGGGGTGTAGTGCATCCCTCAAACCAAGCAAACTCATGATTACGTGTATCACGTGCCTCTAAATCAGATCCCACACACAGCTCTGATATATGCCTATTATAGTATCATGACTCGCCTTTGCGATATCAATTTTGATTCGGGTCTAATAACAATTAATGTAATGTCTTCTGATCATATTAATTTTAGAAATAAATACTATAATATATCATACAATACGGTGAACCATCATAGGTGTATATACATGTGTGTTCTCTCTAGCTAATGTATTGTTCTATTCCATATGAATCCGTTCCTAAATTTCAACATAAATAAGGAAGTCAAACTAAGCCCATCCAAACCAAGTCCTCAATCAACTTGTACATCCTGTTAGCCAATTTGGACTATTCATGTTTTCAAAAACCACAAGCCTACCCCAATTCCTCAAAAGTCCATATATAACCCCACCTGTCTCTCTCTATATATATACACACTTGTTCACATATCACATTACATTCTCTCAGCTGAGTGTGTCCCAAACTTCACTAGCTAGCTCTTGTGGTTGCAAGCAATGGACGTTAAGAAATGTTTCATGAGCTCAAGCACTGGGACTATCCGACTGGGAAGGTACTACGAGCTCGAGTCCCCAACAATCAGATCATCAAACAAGCCCATACTTTGGAAGCTGTTTTGGAGAAAGTTGAAGAAAGAGAAGAGGAGAGGGATTGTGTCTCCAACTCATGTACAGGTCTCTTATGATGCATATACATATTCTCAGAATTTCGATGAGGGATCGATGTGGGACGAGCCCGATAACCTCTCCCGATCTTTCTCTGTTCGCTTCTCCGATCCTTCGAAAATCTCTGCTATTGTTAATCAAGAAATAATGTAAGATCATCATCAATAAATTAAGTTGATTATGGAATTTAAAATTTGTACGTAGATGTATATGTCTTTCTGCAAATTTAGCATATTTAACTTGTATATATTTATGATGAGTTTCTGTCCGTGAACGCGCATTTTTCAATAGGGTCAACATACCTAACTTAGTTTGCTAACTAGCTGGTACACATTTTATATGTACATATATATATATATGTTTGTTTTGCAATTTTGACCTTCTATCTTACTTGGTTTCCTCTCTGTTTGCATGATCATCATGAAATTTTAGTTTCTTGAACTTTTTTGGGTTGCCGCCTACTTTTTTCTTGATGCAAGGTGTTTGGGGTGTGTGAGAGAGATCAATTTGATCCAAATAGATGTGAAACTAGAGAATGCAAACATAACACATCTCAGTTGAATTTTTTATAATCAGATTTATTTTTATTTTTTCGGAACATTACGCCTCACACAGATCAAATAAAGTTTTGATTATGTTTGCGGTAGTAGTGCCTCTAACAAATTATTTTCTTTATACTTGACTAATCAACGGGGGCTTTTATACTTGTTTATTGTTTTTGTAAATCTGTGTTTGTAGAATTTGACAATGTAAGTGAGTACTTTGTCAATATGATGATGTACTTAGCATACTAATAGTCTAACATATGTTACATTTTTTGTAGGATATTTATTTAAATTTAAATTCAAATGGTTTCATATTGCTATTTTATTACTTCAATTGACTACAATGTCTAGTTCAAACATTATATTTGATAAAATTATTGTTATAAATTAAAGAATAAATAAAAATATTAAATAAAATAAATATTTAATCGTGCCGATTGTATCATTTAATTAAATTTTTGACACGTACGACATCTGAATACATATCCGTATCCGACAATCATAACGAATCCATTTAACATAGAATCTAACACAAACAGATATAAAGTGAGATAAGAGAGAGAGATTCATATATATGTTTGCCGCTCCTTTTTACTTTATTCACCTTCAAGCTAGGCATAATCAAGAAAGCCTCTGGCATCTAAATTTTTATGTCGATGTGGGGGCATTCAAAAAGAGGAACGAACCAGAACTTTCCAGCTTTTCTATCCTTTAAATTCAATGTTTTTCACATTTATCATATATATATATACACACACATGTAATATTAATAATTTGAGACAATCACAGTTATAAAACCTCTTGGGCTCGTGTCATTATAGAGCGCTATAATTCAACTATGGTGTTTTTGACATTTTGTCAACAATATGATTAAAAAATGTTTGTGGTTGTGTACACACCAAGGTATTGATTAAACAAAAGTGGGCTGGCCTATATAGGCAATTTTTTCTAGTGCTGAAAATGCTAGAAGAAGTAGTCCTTTTCTTGATTTGTTGTCATGAATGAAACACGACACTCGTAGTTTGTAGGTGGGGATGTTATCCTCCAACTTATCAGTCCATGCATCATTATGCAGGCTGAAATAGTTGTTGGCTGTAGTGTCGCAAAATCTGTTTTGATTGCTGTAACGGTGTATCGGATTTGGAACAAAATGTTTTTAAAAGTGAATATCTGATTCGTATTGATATGCGTAATGATATTAATATTTTTTAAAAACATTACAAACAAGAAATTTTGTAAGGTACGGATAATACGGTAAATCATAGTTTACAATATCGATCTTAAAAATAAGTATCAAATGAACATCGATACTAAATAATGATATCGGTACTTTTCAAAATCGTTTTAAACCGAGCAATACTTGCCGGTAACTGACCGTTACGGCCAACCATACGGCAAATCGATATGTAAAGACGATACATTCGAAAGCTCAGAAGTCACAACCCTAACAATCAGTGGATTAGAGTTACATTCCGGCACGGAGCCACTAAGGCTTCAATAAATAGTAACTGTTCCATTCAAAAATAAATAAATAATTTTTTTTTAATAATAATTTAAGTATTTTGAAAAAAATATAAGAAAAAATTAATATTTGTTCCCATTTAATTTTGAAAAAATAAAAATTATTGTCCCCGTAAGAAATTTTTTTGGCTTTGTGCCTGACTACATTATGTAAAAATTAAGTCAAATGAGCGAACTACCAATTCACTGCTTCCATACATACTCGATCATGCTTGCAGCTTATTTTTAATTTCCATCCATCATCTTTGACAGATACATTGAATACAATATAAATATATATATATATATATATATTCTGAAAGTTTCGTTATGATACCTTTGAATAATTGCAACAAGTGCCAACATATATAAACGTCATCCATGTCCTTTTAGTTGCTTACCAAGTGGTTCTTTAATTCAGCACTTTCGGCGCTCTGCGCTCAATATATGTTTAATTACTAATCCTTATCTTCGATAGGATTTTGTTTTATTTTTATTTGGGATAACTTTATTTACACCCCTGAGGTTTATCCTATCTTCATTTTAACCCTTCATGCTTGCATATCTTCATTTACTTTACTGTTCAATATTCTCATCACTTAGACCCCTGAATGATGACATCAGCCTGAATTTTTTTAAAAATTCCTAAACTACCCTCAATGTGTTATCCTTGTTCTGTTTGGAAACAAGGATAGTGCTTTTATCAATTAGACCCCTCCCATCATTTAATAATTTAATTTGTATTAAATTTTCAAAATATATATAAAATTCAAATATATATATATTAAAATTTGAAAAATATTATAAATTCGAAAATAAATATAAAATTAAAAAATATATAAATTTCGAAATTATTTTTTTTTTCAAAAAAACATATTAAATTTCGAAAATAAATATAAAAATCACAAAAAACATAAAAAATTTGAAACAAATATATAAAATTAAAAAAATATATATAAAATTCAAAAATATATATTAAATATTTAAAAAAATTATAAAATCGAAAATAAATAATAAATAAAAAATAAATATAAATTTTGAATTTTTTTAAAAACATATTAAATTCAAGACAAATATATAAAATTAAAAAAAAACCATATAAAATTCTAATAATATATATTAAATTTCGAAAATAATTAGAAAATTAGAAAACAATATAAAAAATTTGAAAATAAATATAAAATTCAAAAATATATATATTAAATTTCAAAAACAAAAACTAAATTCGAAAATAAATATAAAACTAAAAAAACATTTTTTTTTCTCCCTCTCTCTCTCTCTCAGACTCACACACACACACGCACACACAAATATATATACACACACATATATATAAATCTATACATATATCTATATATATATGTATATATATACGGTGCCGACCCTTCCCACCACCACCTCCCCCTATTTTCGACCGATGGGTCGAAAATATGTGTGTGTATATATATATATATGTATAGATCTATATATATTTGTGTGTGTATATATAGGTGTGTGTGTGTGAGTATGAGAGAGGAGAGAGAGAGAGAGATATAAATAAATTTAAATTGAATAAATGTTGAGGTTAGGGTTGGGGTGTGTTTGGTTTGAGAGTTAGATTGATTTTATGGGAGTGTTTGGTTTAGGGTTTAAATTGATTTAATGAGTGTTTGGTATAAGGGTATTTTAGACATTTCACACCATGAGGAGGTGTAAATGAAGATATGCAAACCTGAAGAGGTGTAAGTGATGATAGGACAAATCTCAGGAGTGTAAATGAAGTTATCCTTTTTATTTTGTTCAAACCATCTTAGGTAAGATAGGCATGTGGATTTGATCAGGTCTCCAAGTAATCACTAACATGGGTTAAGTTGGTCTTAATTAGTAGGAAATAGATATCAAAGATCTAGGCATTAACTATTGCTGCCAAAAAAGTAATCTTACATTATTATCGTAATTATGCAAAGCGGATAGGCATGTCGTATAATGTTCGTCTTTTGTATTGGATGATTCAATATAATATAAGGGTTTTGAATTTTGGATTTGAAATTACATTTTAAGGTATTGTTTTATTTTTATTTTTTATTTTTGTAAGGGTAGAAAAAGACGGTATGATTGGTAGCTTGTCACATAAAGTATTCCAATGATATGAATCATACGACCTTCATATTAAATTGAATGAAAATTGAAATTAATTAAATGCGCGTGTTTCACTTGGTATCATGTAGAAATTTATTGAATTAGTAGCACGTCTAACATAAAAAAACATTACATTCCGGTTCCATTCGAATTTGTTCAGTTCCAAGCAAGACTGAACTAGATTATGATAATTTATTATAATTATTTAGGGTCAGGTGCGAAACCCCTCTCTGATATGCAATACATGCGTATAAATTTTTGTAGTTTTTTGATATCTTATTATTTTCAAATACGTGCGTTTTATCCCCATTTTAACATAAATTGTCTGAAATACCCTTAGCATAATTCGAAAAATATTTATAAATTTTGAAAAATTATATTAAATTCGTAGAAATATAAATAAATTTTCAAAATTTATATAAAATTCAAAAATATATATTAAATTTTGAAAAAAATATAAAATTAAAAAATATATAAATTTCGAAAAGAAAAATATAAAATTCAAAAAATTATATAAATTTGGAAAAAACATATATAAAATTCGGGGAAAATAAAAAAATTCGAAAAAATATATTAAATTTTGAAAAAAATATATAAAATTTAAAATATATATAATTCGGAAAAAACATATAAATTCGAAAGAAAAGTTGTATTTTGGCTCTTTGAAGTTTTAATTAATATATACTTGTATAGTTGTCTAGCCTCTATTCATGGTTTTCTAATTTCTTTGACTTTAAATGTTGTTTTGGTGTATTGTACTTTGGTTACTTGTGTTTTTTATACTTCTATTTGCACAACTATTTGAATTTTATATATTTTTTACAAGTTTTATATATTTGTTTTGAATTTTATATGTTTTTTTGAATTATATATATATATTTTTAAATTTTATATATTTGTTTCAAATTTTATATGTTTTTTTTTAAATTTAATATTTATTTTTCGAAATTTATATATTTTTTACGAATTTTATATATTTGTTTTGCATTTTATATATATTTGTTTTGAAATTTATATATATATTTTTTATAATTTTGTATTTATTTTCAAATTTTATAATTTAATCAATTTATTTATTTTATTTTATTTATTATTTATTATATTTTTATTATAGATTATTATTATTAATTCAATATTTATTATTTTTATTATGTTAGAAGGGGCATTTTAGGAATTTCGTATCGTTTTGGTGGTAAATCACACATTTTTGAAACATAATGAATTTATATACACATTTTGAAACTGTAGGGTGTTTTTCACACCAGGAATGAAATTGCTGGGGTTTTTCGCTGATAATCCATTATTTTATTTACAAACAATTCTATAAACTTCTATTATTTGATGACGAGTCGCGAGCTTTTAACCCCTAATGGTATACATACAGTGTGTATAACACTCCTATGATTCTACTTGCCCTCAAATACTTTAATATAGTGTGAATTACCCCCAAAATAGGGGCAATTTGCACTATATTAAAAGGTTTAGGGGCAAGTAGAACCACAAGGGGTTAAATGAACTGTATGGATAGTATATGAGGTTAAAAGCTCGAACTATTCTGGGTGTAGTTTGCACCTTTATTTTTTATTTTAGAAAAAAATTAAAAATATATATTTATTGAAGTTAAATTTTAATATATATATATATATATATATATATTGAAGTTGATTTTGGTTGTGTTTTTTCACGATCTCCACCATTGATTGCATTGGATCCCATTTTTTAATATATATTCTTAAATTGTTGAAACAAAAAAAAATGATAATAAATAAATTTTTACCACCTTATTTGATGAACTAGTGGGTTTATTTACCAAAAAAAATAAAAAATAAAAAATATAGGTTTGTTTATTTAATACCAAAATAATTGTTGACATATTTTTGAATTTTTAATGTGAAAAATCAAGGATTGTTCCTTATAAAAACAGATGAATACAAAAACCAAATTTAATTTAATTTAGAAACTCATGAAATTAAGAAAAAATATACAATTGGAGTGATTTATAATAATTTAGGTATCAATACACACATTTTTATTGGCATGACTTATGTTTTTTCTTTGATATTATATATAAATCTTACTTCAAATAAAATATATACACAATTTTAAACTATTGGGTGTTATAAACACAATATCTATATTACATGGGTGTTTTAAGCACTTGTACAAAAAATATAGGTGTCAAAATAATGTTTTAAAACTAATGGGTGTTATATGCACTATATTCATATTACAGGGAATTTTAAACACTTATTCCAAAAAAATAGGTATTAATACACATATTTTAAAATTATAGGGTATTGTACATATAAAATGTATACCATTGGGTTGTTTTGAGTACTAAATATATATATATATATATCTATATATATAGAGTCAGAGAGAGATTCAAAATATACTGCGGTTCTTGTCATGTGCTTATAGCAGTTGGTTGAGGTTTCATCAGAAAGACCCCATGTGGTGGGTGACGTCGTTTTCCATGTACTGTACTTGTATGGGCCGATGGGCCTAAGCAATCGATCAACCCAATTTCCAAAAGCCCAGGCCCAATTATCTTTGATGTAATTCCAGAGAAACTTTCGATCAATCTATTTTCGTGACCCATTTCATTTCAGTGTGGGCTATTGCTTAAGGGTCGTTATATTAGGATATTGGGTCAATGACTCAATGGGCCTAGCAGAAATAAAAGCCTCAGTGCCTCACCCAATTGACGGAACTGATGAAACATAAATCCTAAGTTCTCAATTTTGTGATTATGTCTGAAAAATGAAGAAATATATTAATTAGAATACATACATACATACATACATACATACCGTATAGTATTTATTTATTTTTGTTACAATTTTGGGACTTAGCGTTGCGTAAGTAACATCAACAATTTGGAAGTAACTATTAAGTTTTGTTACGTTACTTGATTGAGACCAAGTTAATTTGAGTTTTACGGTATAACATATATATATGTATGTGTTAAAGGTTAAATTTAGAATATTTAGATGCAAATTAAATTTTTTATGTTAATGATTTTTAATAATTATTGAAAAAGGAGGTCATATTACAAGAATTTGGTTTTAAGAAGTGATCATAGTAATTTATTAAAGATAAATATAAGTCTATAAAATTTTGACAAAATTTTATAGAGGTTAGTAAAGTTTAAGGGTAAAATTGTTATTTTGATTAATTTTAGGCGAAAGAAAAAATAGGAGATTGATTGAGCATATAATTATGCACTCGGTGCTTGGCAATTTTAAGGATAATATCGAATCTCTCCCCATCTAGATCTGAGACAAAAATCTAGCACAATACCGTCACAATGAACATATAAAAAAACATCACGATTTAAGAATTAATTTCACTGGCTAGCTTAAAGAACCAAATTGTTACGAATGGAGTGCTTTGCAATCTAAGAAAAAAAATTTAGTCTTCGCAATCTAAGAAAAAATAATTGGAGGCTTGACAAAAATATACGGTAGAATAGACATCAATAAAAATGTAAGTTATTTAAGAATTAGTTTCAGGATAAAGTGCATAAAACACCTCTCAATTATTGTCTTACGAGCAAAAAATCCCCCTCAACTAAACGGAGCAAAAAATCCCCTCAACTATCTCAATTGAGTGCAATTTACCCCATTCCCATTGCAAAATTATAATTTTACCCTTACAAAAATAAAATAAATTATTTTAAGGGTTAATTAATATATATAAAATTTTAAAAAATATATAAAATTCAAAAACAATATATTAAATTTTGAAAAAAAATATAAAATTCAATATTTTTTATAAAATTCAAAAAATATATATATATATAAAATTCAAAAACAATATATTAAATTTTGAAAAAATTTAAAAATTCGAAACAAATATATAAAATTCGAAAAAAATATATAAATTTTGAAAACAATATATTAAATTTCGAATGAAAAATTTAAAATTCGAAAATATATATAAAATTCGAAAAAAATATATAAAATTCAAAAACAATATATAAAATTCAAAAATATATAAATTTTGAAACAAAATATATATATTTTGGAAAAATATATATAAAAGAAGGCCACTAATTGATGTTTGTGGTAAGTAGTTTGATTCACTTCATTAGAAAATATATGACATTCTACTAATATATATATATTTTGAAATTTATATATATTTTTTGAATTTTATATAATTTTTTTGAATTTTATATATGTATTTCAAAATTTATATATATTTTTTGAATTTTATATTTTCTTCAAAATTTAAATATATTTTTCGAAATTTATATACTTTTTTCAAAATTTATATATATATTTGGAATTTTATATATGATTTTCAAAATTTATATATTTTTTTCAAATTTTATATTTTTTTGAATTTTATATATATATTCGGAATTAATATATATTTTTTGAATTTTATATACTTTTTCAAAATTTAATTTAGGGGTAAATGTGTCATTTAAGAATTGAGGGAGTACATTACACCCAATTAATAGTTGAGGGTTTTTTTTGTAGTTGAGGAATTTTTTTTTGCTCCTAGGCAATAGTGGAGGGGGATTTTGTGCACTTTACCCTTAGTTTCACATGTTAGTTTAAACTTTTTATTAGCTAACACAAATTTTTACTACTTAGGGCCCGTTTGGTTCAAATTTGTATTTTTGTAATGTAAAATTTAAAAAACAGAAGTAAAAAAAATACATCTGTTTTTTGCTTGCAAAATTTGTACATTTTTTGAAAGTATTTTTTACTGTTTAAAACAAAGTAGAATTTGCTAAACGTGTTTTTGCTTCGTAAAAGTACTGCAATACCAAACAAAAAACTGAAAACACCAAACAAATACGTATACCAAACATAGCCCTGGCACACGAAATTGGGAGTGGGATCTGTGTGGACTGAGAGATTTCTACCCATAATTACAATTACAGTGTCAGATTCTCAGATGTCTTGCCATTTCAAAAACGAAAAAGAGTTCCACCAACAAAATGGCGCCAAATCTCGAAACTCCCTCCATCACTTAAAACGCCTTTCTATCTCTCTCTATACTGTCTCCTAGTTAAGCTCGCTCCTTCTCTCTCCGACCAATCGAAACAATGCAGCGTCAGAAGTCTATTCTATCATTTCTTCACAAACCCTTGCCGGACAACCAAAAGTCTGCCGGAAACGCCTTCGACGGTCGGCAACCTCATAATTTCCTGGCGAAGCAACAGAATCAAATCGCCGCCGTCTCCAATCAACCAACGGTTTCATCTGCGGTAGATCCAGGTACTGAAATCAGAGGAACCGACACACCGCCGGAGAAGGTGCCACGTCAGATTTTCCCGCCAAGCTTTACTGCAAACGACGCCGGCGGCGTCAACAAACCCTCGCTGTTCTCGAGTATCAAGCATAAGTTCGTGAAGGATGACGACATTGAAAAGTGTACTGATAGGTATACCTTTCGTTTCTAGGGCATTCACTATACTTTTATTTTTCTTATATATAAAATCATATACATATATATGTATGATTGGCTTTTGCGGTAATGACTGGATATTTTCTTTCAGGGGCCATTTTAGAGTTTTAGAATCTCTATAACTTGAAATTTATTATTGGTTGATTATATATTCGTCTATATATGTTCAGTTTTGACAAAAAGAAAGGGGAAAACAGGAAAAGATTTGTATAATATATCAGAATACAAGATAAAAAAAAAAAAAAAGTTCTAACCCCCAAGACGATCTCTCGGGACCTAGACCCCAAAGAGATCGTCATTTGAGGATTAAGTCGCAGACTTGCGGAGGGGTAGAGATTCGAACCCGCACTGATGCAGGTTCGTCCTACCAACCAACTCCGCTACACCCGCGGGGGCAAGAATACAAGATAGTTTAGAGCATAAGAGACTAATAGTTGTAACTAATTGAAGGAATGAATCTTTAGAAATTGAACTAATAGCATATAAATTTTGATATAGCGGATAGATGTAATGAACTGTTCTATTTTTTGATTTGTTGAATGTGCACTTGTTTTTTGCATAATTACACTATTGGAAACACCTTATATATCAAATAGACAAATAGACTTGGTTTGAACTGTTACTCAAGACCTAATTCACTATTGGAAACACCTTATTTTCGTTACAACTTATATAATTAGTCTGCAATTTTGCAGGAACCAGGCAAATGGTGGTTCCGTTGGCATTTGCTCAATTTATAGTAAATTTAATAGTTCAGAAGGATTATATAGTGAAGGTGTCACTTCTGAACATCCTCGAAATGGAGGCTTTTCCAATTCCAACGGAACAGTTGATCAGGGGGATAAAGGGTGCCCCTTGCTTATAGAAAGTGACGATGATATTCTTGGGCCAGAAACACCGGGTACGCGACCACTTGTGCCGCGTTTGAAGCGTATTCAAGAGGCTAGTTTCAATTTTGAGGGTAAAAGTGATGGTTCCGCGCTAAGTTCTAGCAAAAGGGTGAAATTTCTGCAGGATTCAGATGCTGGAAACAAGAACCATGAGAAGTTAGCTGGGCCAACCAGTAGATTTGAATGGCTTGAGCCTTCTAGAATCAGGGATGCTAATGGAAGAAGGCCCAATGATCCTCTTTATGACAGGAGGACACTTTATATACCACCAGATGATTTGAGGAAGATGTCAGCATCTCAAAAGCAATATTGGAACGTCAAATGTCAATATATGGATACTGTGCTCTTTTTCAAAGTGGTCAGTTGAATAATTTCATGTCATTTTTTCTTCATGTTCTTGATTCAGTCATATTGTCTATTTATATGGTAACAGTATTCTACCTTATGATGTGCTTTAATGTCTATAATTATGTCGTTGATATATAACTATATCCATATATAACACTAACTAGCTTGATTTGTTAAACTGAAATAGCATATGACTATATTAAAAAATTTGATGTTTATTGCATCTAGAAGTATAGAACGCAGATGATGAGCTCTGTAACATTTGATACGATACATAAAGATTCTTTTATATTGATTAGATCTGTTGTGAAATCATAACAGCCTAATACTGCAGCTTTTGAACCGATGCAGGGAAAATTTTATGAGCTCTATGAACTAGATGCTGAAATTGGCCATAAGGAGCTTGACTGGAAAATGACACTGAGTGGTGTGGGAAAATGTCGCCAGGTAACTTCTAATCTTTCTTGTTCTTCATTTTGTTTCGTTCAATTTGAGTTATTTGTCTTTTAATATCCATTGATAACTACTGGTCAGGTTGGCATCTCTGAGTTTGGGATTGACGAGGCGATTCAGAAGTTGATTGCTCGTGGGTAAGGAAATAATATCGGTTTTTGTTTCAATACTTTTAGGAGAGGTATTGAAATTCGCAGCTAGATGACTGACTGTCTGAAAATTAATAAACCCTGTGGAACTGCCCTCTTTCTAAGCAAAAGATTTAGCAGAAGCGTATTTTCTCAATTTATGTGGCTTACACCTTTTCTTCTTGTATCTGGGCTGTAGATAGAGCATATCAGTGAGTTTGGAAACATAAGAGCTTTGTTACTCTTTGGATAAGATTCAGATGAGGACTTGCTCATTTTGTTTGGTTCCTATTTTTGAAGTATCGGCATGCTCTTAAAAATTCATTTTTCAAATGAAGGTATAAAGTTGGACGAATGGAGCAATTGGAGACATCTGAACAAGCAAAAGCTAGAGGTTCTACTGCTGTAAGTTCAGCATGGACTTTTGTTGATACATTTGCTTATTCTTCGATCTCCAACATATAGTCTATTCCTGTATAATCTCTGACATACAGATTAACACTAAGATTTAACAAACATTGTAATATACAATGGAAATGACTAAAGCTGTAACTATATCCATAAAACTGGAGGTAGTTTTATGCATCAGAAGCCCACGGGCAGTCCACCGATACTGAACTGTAGGCTCTAGCCAATAAAAAAGAGAAAACATAAAAGGTATAAAAGATAAAGAAGAGGTAAAATGTGAGTATGTCTACAACTTTTATCCTTCTTTTATTTGCTGCTCTCTCTCGATGTCTTCCTCCTCATTCACTATATCTTCAGTGTCCATAGAAGTTACAATATATCTTGGCAAATAGATGAAAGAGAAAGTTGATAAAAACTTGCAGCTATTTTTTTTTTCTACCGAGTAAAACTTCTACTAGAAGCTCACGGTGACAAAGTCGATGGTAACAACTAACAAGGGAACAGGTGAGGATCGTGTAACAGATAGAGTGCCAAGTACCAGCAAACCCTCTAATCTAGAGATCAGTCTCTTTTGTCTTTTATCAATCTCTTCTTACACATTGAAAAGCAGTGCGATCCACTTTTATTCCTGGGTAGTTCTGCAAACATTCCACTTTCAGCTTAAAAAATATCCTCAATTGTCGAGTGAAGAAGCGTCAATTGGAGTGCTGCCAACTATTCTGCCATTATCATTGAAATGAAACATTAACTGGAAAGGGACTTTCAGTGTTTTTTTTTGTTTTTGTTTTTTTAATTTTTTAATTTTTATTATTATTATTTTAGAATTGGCAGCGTGGTTTCTGTGCTCAATTAGGAAGTAGAATCGGGCACTTCGCTCCCACCCTTCTGTTCAAATTGTCATTTTAATGGAGGGAAAGTGACTCTGTAGAGGAAGTGTTTGATTCGATATGAAGTTCTCAGTGTGGACCTTTTGAGATTTTTTATCTTTATTTTCATATCTCTCCTTTGGGTTAAACATCTATTGGGTGTTGCTTCTCTAAACCAAGCATATCAGAACTAAGATTATCTTTGTGCATAAATGTGTGACCTAGTTAAGAAGCAACAGAGAATCCTGAAATGTAGTTTATTTCCTTTTTAGCGTTACTTTGAGGTTCACAAGTAAAGTTTCGTTATTAGTATTGTAGAAGCTGCTACTTTTGTGTGGGTTCAACCACCTATGCGATTACACTTCGTTATGCAAATCAGTTTGGTGGTTTGATTGTCTTAGGTTTCTCTCTTGCATTATGTTTGATATGTTCCTGAATTTTCTCTTTCTACCCTTTTTCAATTACTGACTATTCTATTAGTTAGATTATAATCGAATTTGAATGTTTCAGGTTATTCAGAGAAAATTAGTTCATGTACTCACACCATCAACCACAACTGATGGTAACATTGGGCCTGATGCTGTTCATCTTCTTTCTATAAAAGAGGTTTGTATAATTCTTTGTTTCTTACCCATCAACCACCCTCCCTCCCCAACCCCCCCAAATCACAAGTGTTTTCTTTGGCTGCTTTGTGCTAATTTAAACTTTCCGCGAAGGCAGGTTTAATTAATTTCAATATACGCTTGAACACATGAACATTAATTTCTGTTGGTGGTTCAATCTAAGCCAACTATTCCACTGGGTGCTGATTTTAATGGCTGTGAATAATAAATGCTCTAGTTTTGTGGAACTGACAATACATGCTACCAAGAAAGATTTTCAATACCGTCTATAAAATTAGGCCTATATTACTACCAAAGCTTTGGTTTGGGTGGTATATCCTTCAGCTCCCCAAATGGAAGGTCGAGACTTCAATCTCCAGCGGCATGTGTTTATATTACAAAGGATGCATTCCCAATATAAATGTGTGAGAGAACTATATGTATGAAGTTACTAAACCGTCCATTGAACTCAATAAGCAAATCAATCATTTCAGACAGGAGTAGCCCAAGAAAACTTCTGAATTGTGGGGAAATGGTCATATTCGTATGGTTCTCAAAGTGACTCAAGAAGTCTAATTTTTTCGACATGGTTTCTGCAGTACACACTTCTGATTGTTGACTTCTAAACCTCTCCCAGAATTGTGCCTTTTAAAGTTTGCCCTGCTCTGGGTATATCGATTGGTGTGTGTGTATCAATTTCTTGCTACTTTGAACCAAATGACTGCTTATATTTGAGACTTAACTGCCCTCATTTCTAACCATTTTAATTCGATATATTCTTATCTGTCCGTTGCATTGACATGTGTATTTAGGGTGATTGTGGGCTGGAGAATGGTTTGACTGCTTACGGCTTCGCATTTATTGATTGTGCTGCTTTAAAATTCTGGGTCGGTTCCATTAGTGATGATTCTTCTTGTGCAGCTTTGGGTACTTTGTTGATGCAAGTACGTTTTTTATTTGTTTTTCTTTCTTGAATCATTTTTGAAAGATGCAACTGCGTGGAAAATGTATTCTTATTTTTCTTGTTGATTTTGAATATTAGGTGACACCTAAGGAAGTTATTTATGAAAGCCGAGGTAGATTTTAGATCATCTGTTTGTTTTTTTAGAAGGTTTTCTATTTTAATTTTTCCAATTTTGTGTCTTTGGTTTTTTGGCCTGAAACTTCTGCTTTGTAGCTTGTGATTTACTACTCTTTGTAATGCAGGGCTGTCTAAAGGATCTCAGAAAGCACTAAAAAAGTTTTCAGTGACAGGTCAGGAACTTTTAGTTTTTCCAATCGGCATGTAGTATTTTTTTCTTCTAGATGTCTCTTCTTCGGGGCTTATATGTCGATCTCGTTGTTTAGTTTTACTTAAGAATAATGAAGGAAGGGAAACTACTAAATGCATTATGATTAACGCCATGGACCTGGTTTGTGGTCTCTTACCAGCATTTCTTACCTTCTAATTTTCAGCATAATCAGCCTAGGTAGTCAAGGAACTGAAATATCAGGATCTTGGTTTGGCATGTCAATTATTTTTTTTTCCCCGAAAATTGGCATGTCAAGTAGTTGCTCTCGTAAGCTCTGTAACAGCTCCAAATCAAAGGGTTTACAATGCCGAGGAACAGACACACCCACATGTTAGGAATTGTGGGGAATTTTGGTGACAGCTAATGTGGCATAATAATGCTATCCCGTCCCATGATTCCATGTGGGGCCTTGGTTTGATTTTATGTTTTGTTTCTCGGCATGATTCCATTTTGTGGATACCCTCCTTATTATTCATTTTGGACTAGCTAATATATATTCTTCTTTCTGTATCTTGTTCTATTGACTATAGAATGTGCTGCTTTTGGTGAAACTGTCAATGTTTTAATTATTTTGTATCTTATACGTACTGGGCCTATTGACTTCCTACTTATGTATGTCGATCTTGTTATCTTTGACGAAGCATATACATTGTTAACATTTTGAATCAGGATTCTATCATTGGACAACCTTTTTTCATATTATATCAATTCTTCACCAGCAATGCTTCATCCTCTTCATTGCACTAATCCTTTTGTTCATTAATCATATGGTGAACGGAAATGTTTAGAAGGAAGACCTACTCAATTTTGTTTATCTTGCAGGTTCTACTGCAACACAATTGACTCCCATGCAACCTGGCACTGATTTTGTTGATGCTTCAGAAGTTAGAAATCTGATTCAGTCAATGGGATACTTCAAAAATTCTTGTAGTACTTGGAATGATACACTTGATTGTGTTATGCACCATGACCTTGCATTATGTGCTCTTGGTGGACTTATTAGCCATTTATCCAGATTGATGGTAAGCACTTTTTGTTGGCCTGATTTCAGATTGAGCATTAATGTGCATGGTAATGACTAATGACAAAGATTCCAATCTTGGCCAGTTAGATGATGCTTTACGCAATGGAGATATTCTACTGTACCAAGTCTACAGAGGTTGCCTCAGGATGGATGGACAGACATTTGTCAATCTGGAAATTTTTAGTAATAATGCTGATGGTGGTCCAGCAGGCAAGTGCTTACAACTCTTTGCCTCCGAGTCCGATAGCTAGGGCCTTGTTTGGCAGAGCTTTTGCTTATGCTTTTACAAGGAAGAAAAGGAGAATTAGAAGCCTTTTCGAGAAGCTAGTACTCCCCAGCTTCTTGAAGACGCTCTTCAAGATTCAGAAGTTCTTCCCGAAGTTAACCAAACATCATTCAAAACAGCTTTTTAATTCAAAAAGTCAAAAACTGCGTTTGAAAAGCCAATCCAAACAGGACCTTAGTATCATTGTGAATCTCGTTCTTGTAAGAACTTCTAACTTTCTTCATGTTATGCTTCTTAGTTCCTTTTACTTGACTTTCAGGTACATTGTACAAATATCTTGACAACTGTATGACATCTTCTGGAAAGCGGCTTTTAAGGAACTGGATCTGTCATCCCCTCAAAGACGTCGAAGAAATTAACCGTAGGCTTAATGTCGTTGAGGAACTAATGACACATTCAGAAACTATGTTGATTGTTGCTCAATATCTTCGCAAACTTCCAGACTTAGAAAGGTTGCTTGGACGGGTAAAGGCTAGCATCCAGTCATCTTCTTCAATCTTACTGCCGTTGATGGGCAGAAAAGTACTGAAACAGCGAGTAAGTCTAGTCTGCATCTTGAGTCCTTGAAATATATATATGTATATGTTCACCTGTTATGTATGTGTGTGAATTGGGTGTACTAGAATCAACCTGTGACAAGCGTGACTTAGCAGGCTGGAGTCTAGGCGCACCTACTTTGTGTGAAATAATGCTAAAGCTTAGATCTGTCTCTTCGCCTACACACCCCACAATGGCGGAACACACTGTTTGATGCACTTTCTGACTTAACTAACATAAAAAGTAACATACTAACATGTAGTTTCCCAAGGGAAAGATTGACCTCCCTCCCTCTGAAAACTATAGGAAGGTATTTTATCTGCGTTATTTTATTTGCTTTTTTGTGGCCTTTGCAATATTTGGGACTGTACAATTAAGATCCAAAACATTTGTAGATTGGGGATTGTTTATATACAAAGTTTTTGTCCTCTTAAATTTGCAATGATGTTGTTATCTTTATCAATATTATCAATGGTTAATGCATTTTGCCCTTTCTCTTGTTGTTAGCCAAAGTATCCCCATTTTTATTTAAAACCAGTGATTGTTCTGCATCATAAAAAAAAAAGACCCAAGTTTGAGTTAGTGATCTTCACTGTTATGTTATGTGGCAATCATCTAGTCACTCTTGATCTAAAAATTGTATTTTTCAAAGAAGAAGATAAGTAAATCTTTGGGTTAGTTGTTTTAATTTGATCAGAGTGTATAATCATCTTAGCATGGTGCAGGTGAAAGTGTTTGGCTCTCTTGTCAAGGGCATGCGTGTTGGAATGAATTTGTTAAGTCTATTACTGAAGGGAGCACACATGGTCTCATCATTATTAAAAATCTTAAACCTTCCAATACTAAGTGGTACTGATGGGCTTGATAAATTCCTTGAGCAATTTGAAGCAGCCGTAGATAGTGACTTTCCAAGTTACCAGGTCTGCTTCTGATTTTATGTCTATAGTTGCTTTTCTGCGGCATTGTTTACTTTTCTTTTCTTTTCTTAATTTTCAAATTTATATTTATTTCTTTAAGTTCTAGTTCTGACTGAGCCATTAGCATCTGCTAAATCCTTATGGTTACTATCTTGTGTTGCTTTAGAGTCACTGGATGATACAAATATGTTTCTGGGGTCCGATAGTGGACTTCAAATTGACCACTATTACTAAAAAATTTTTTTGTTCAAAAATGTATTTATAAAGCAAGACGGATCAGTAAATTGTTGTTGGCCTTGGATGACAGGAGCGCCTAAATATGAAAATATGCGGAATTCGAGCCTGCTCCGTCACTCTTACTAGCCCCAGCTGATCCCCTTCCTACCCCATTATTTAGAGTAGAGAGCTAAGAATCTGATCTCAAAATTGGACATACATAATCATTCATTGCCGAAGATTGTCAAAGCTCTTCACACATTCCCCTTTAGAGTTCTTTCTTGTGGTGGTCGGTAGTGAGCCTTTTCCGGCAACATGGACATCTTCCATGGCGCGAAGTCTTTAGTTGAAGTAGAAATGATATGAAGCAGGGCAGGAAAAATGAATTCTGTAATGGCCAGCATATGGGATCTATGAGGGCCTGTTCATCCCCGGGAGAAGGAGTTCTTTCTGGCACTCTGGTTGCGGATTTCTTTATATAAGGATTGACTTACGAATCAAGTCGATGCGTCATTGCCTGGGCCTAGCTTGCCCTTTCTCTTGTTCGGATACAGCTACTGCGGATTGAGAGGCATCGGACCTAGTTGGATGTTAACAAATCCTAGTTATATTAAATCTATTGTTTTGGGAAGTAGGGTACGGTTTATTCATGCGCACAAGAGTTTCAATAACATTAAAAAATATAGCAAATAAAAGTATTCACGATAAATTTTTGTCGTATTAGGCCCCCAGTCTGGGAAATGTCCAAAACCAAAGAATGACAAAACTTTATACTATTAACAATCGATATAGAAGCACAAGCTTGAATTTTTTTACCTAGACTCTCAACATATGGTATTATCTCACAAAACACCTAGAAAGTCCTCATTCTTCTTCCCCAATATTCCAGAATTTTCATGAAATTTCTTAACTTGCTTACCCAAGAGGAAAGAATCCAAACTCCTCAACATTGCATGATGTGGGAAGTGTGAATGAGCAACACCTTCCCATTTCATGGTTTTGTTATTATTTATTTATCCTTATTGATCATGCCTCCCGACCAAGAAGGCCTTTGATCCTTCAAAGCTACATCGGTTGAATGAGGGATTTTTCCATTCATTTCATGGATTACATCTGCATATAAAATCCTAAAGTAAGCTTGTAAGCACCCCCATTATACTATTTGGTAATTTTATGTGATCCATATATTTTCTATACATCGATTTTCCAAAGACATCTCCCCAAATGTAAGCTATCATATCAGGAACCTGAAAATGACGCGTAGGTCCATATTCTAGTATCGCTTCTCCAGTACCATCCCCACATGAGACTGGCTGATGACGAAGCAGAATCCACATATATATGATTGGACAAGTATGGTACTTTATGTCTTCTCAGGAGGAAGTTACCAATTATCAATGTCATATTCACAATGGTACTTATTCTATATACTTTATTAGAACACCTTTTTCTCAGGGAAAGCATACCAATTAGTCCTGCTGTTAAACTCCAAAGACAAATAAGTCTCAGAAGTTGTGAATAAGACATGAAAGTCTGATTTTTGAAAAATCTTTCCAAATAAGTTCAAATCATGCCAGCAAAGTACTTTTTTCAGATGAGCTTATCCGAAAAGTTCACGAAAATAATCTAAATGTGTTAAATATAATCGAAATTTAAATAAAGTTTATGTTGTGTATATATTTCTTCTCATTTGGATATTATTATCATTTTCTAGTTTCCTATATGCAACTCTACGGAAATAACTGACATAATTCATGGTGCCAGGACCATGATGTAATGGACTCGGATGCTGAAATACTTGCAGTTCTAACTGAGTTATTTGTTGAGAAGGTAGCTCAATGGTCTCAAGTCATCCGTGCCATAAATTGTATTGATGTACTAAGGTCATTTGCAGTCACTGCAACTTTTTCATGTGGAGCCATGTGCAAACCAGTTATTTTGCCGCATACAAATTCCATGACATTTTGCCAAGAGACCAGTGGACCAATACTTAAAGTCAAAGGGCTCTGGCATCCATTTGCCCTTGGAGAGAATGGAGGTCTACCTGTTCCGAATGACATATTCCTTGGAGAGGATACAGATGGCTATCATCCCCGCACTTTGCTTTTGACTGGACCAAATATGGGTGGAAAATCAACCCTTCTACGTGCCACTTGTATAGCTGTTATACTGGCTCAGGTTTGTTTTTTTATCTAGGTTAAGTGATAGTTTGCATAGACGCTATCTTGAATATATTATGATGTTCATTTATCACCTCTTCTATAAATAAATCTTTCCCTTGCTTGCAGCTTGGCTGTTATGTGCCCTGTGAGGTTTGTGTCCTCTCAGTCGCAGATATCATGTTTACACGGCTTGGAGCAACTGATCGAATCATGACAGGGGAGAGTAAGTTTCCATAAGCAAACTGATTATGTGGTAATTTCACTGAAGTGTCCCTAAACGAGCCGACTCTTTTAGTGATTTCATTTGATTACTTGCATCAACTAATGTGGTGTCATAGTTGTCTGTTATGGATGAGACCTGATAATTTTGATTCATTCAGTTGTTTAGCTATGTCGCAAGTATCATGCTTTCATTATCCTTTGAATCTGAAAAACCAAGTAAAAAGGAGTATGATATGGAATGGGATATAAATAATGGCAGCAGAATAAGAAGACGGTTGGAAGGGTTTTGTTAGTGCAGTTGCATACAGTAATCATGAGGGGACCGTGGGATAATTATGAGCACCGTCTTAAGTTTATTGACCTGGTGGGGGTTGATGGTGTGGGTAATGATTGCGTCAGAGCTCTTAGATATTAATAGGATTGACTATTGGAAGAGGATAACAGTCCTACATATTGTGTTTTATCTTACATTTACTATTGTTCGGCAAGTTTATATTGAAAGGCTGTAGTTATAGGATGTCACTAGTTAAGCATGGCTTATTGGTTTAACACCTTCTGGCCCAATATAATTGTGTAGAGAAATGTGCATGACAACTGTTCTTCTGAGTAAATGTATAAAATTAATTGCTGCATCCACTTCAGTAGCATGAATGAATAAGTCGAATAGGGAAATAGCATGAGTCTTACCGTCCTGACTTCTATCTTATTTTTAAAATAGTCCGCCCTGCACCCATCCCCCGAGTATATGCTTCAACAGGCTTGACTGTCATTTGGAATGTCTTGACTTAGCAAGTGTATCAAAATTAAGCCGACTGGATGTTTCATGTGTGTGTTTTAGGTTTTTCTTTCAAAACATTTGTTTTTGGTCAACGCGACAAAGTTGAATCTCAGGATCACAGATACTCTTTAGTGAATAAAATTCATCTCCAATTGCCAAATTTATTGTTAAAAATACCTTCTTCTTTGTAGGTACTTTCTTCATTGAGTGCACAGAAACAGCATCGGTTCTTCAGAATGCCACTCAAGATTCCCTCGTTCTTCTTGATGAATTGGGTCGAGGAACGAGCACTTTTGATGGATATGCCATTGCATATGCTGTAAGATTTCAATATTTTCTGCTACTGCTTGATTAAATTAATTTTCAATCCTTTTGCCTTCTCCATGGATCAGATGAGATTAGGTTAGATACGTAGTCTTTCGAACTCTAAGGAACTATATTAGTATTTACTACCTTCACCTTCAATCACAAATGAGACTTCCATAGGAAAACAAAACAATTTGGACGAGTAAGTATCATGGTATCCATTTTTAATAATACAGTTTGTCAGTCAGTGATCAGTTATCTTTGGTTACAGTAAAAGTACTTTATATTTTCTGCTTCAGACATGAGATTATACAGAAGTACCACCTGCAGATGCACAAAATACACACGTAAGAGCATCTGTTTCATCTGTCTAGTATAATTACAGATAAATTGTTCCATTTCAATTATGACAAATTGATGCTGCCAGGCGTAAAGGGGAAAGAAAAATATATTGCATCTCAAACTTGAATGTGTTCAATTATTTCGATGATTGGATCAACTAATTTATCATGTATCAAGGATGGTAGTTCCTGCATATTGTCGGCTGCAGTTTGAAATGGCATATTCAATCATATTTATCATGCATCAAGGATGGTAGCCTATATAACATGGTATAACAGGTTTCTTCCAACTCCACCCACCCACCCACACCCACACACCATATAACAAGGTTAAGCAAGGAATTTGTTCAGAAAAAGGTTTTAGGTGATTATGAATATTGTGATACAAACTTACAATATATGGTAAATGTTCAATTGCCATTCTTCGGTATGATGTGTTCTTGTTCATTTATTTATTTCATACGTTTATGTTGCTGAATATATGTCCAGGTATTTCGTCATCTTGTTGAAAAGGTCAATTGCCGGTTATTATTTGCGACACATTACCACCCTCTGACCAAGGAGTTTGCTTCTCATCCTCATGTTACCCTGCAACACATGGCCTGCACTTTCAAGTTGAAATCCAAGAACTTACCTCAAGGCGACCAGGAGCTGGTGTTCCTGTATCGGCTGGCCTCTGGAGCATGCCCAGGGAGTTACGGAATGCAAGTGGCGCTCATGGCCGGGATCCCAAAACAAGTGGTTGAAATGGCATCAAGGGCTGGCCAGGTGATGAAAAAATCGGTTGGAGAGAATTTCAGGTCAAGTGAACTGAGGTCCGAGTTCTCAACTCTTCACGAAGAGTGGTTGAAAGGCCTATTAGCTGTCGCAAAGCTTGGAGAATGTAACTTGGATGATGATGATGCGTTTGATACACTGTTTTGCTTGTGGCACGAGCTAAGAAGCACATATCAGGGTAAATGATAGAAGAGTTTGTGAATAGAATTTTGTTGAGATGGTTATCAGTTTTCCTTTTGGAAGCAAATTCAATGAAAAATCCTGTATTTTGTATGTCTCATGTTTATATAGATACTTACTAATTAGGTAGCATTGTTACCAAATTGAAAGTGAAAATGAAACTTGACCTTAAATGACTCATTACACAGCTCTCTAGCTAGAGCAAGCAAACACAATGATGATTCAGGGTCTTTGATGGATTCAGGGAAATTACTGTGTGATCAAAGGCTGTTGGAGTTG
This sequence comes from Cornus suecica, assembly GCA_963922005.1. NCBI lineage: Eukaryota > Viridiplantae > Streptophyta > Magnoliopsida > Cornales > Cornaceae > Cornus > Cornus suecica. The sequence continues at coordinate 72,255,849 of OY998240.1, read as the reverse complement.
AACACTCGAACAATACTAATTGTTGGATGAAATTTGTGTTTATATATATATATATATTGTTTTTGATACAGAGACAAACTGATGAAAATGCAGTGATTATTTGATTTTGTATTCAGAACAATGTAATTGGTAAAACATGAAATATTGCTCTGAACTTTACTTTTGAAATTAGGATACTGTTCTTTCAGGAATATACTCCCGAGTGGACATTAATTATCTCTAAATGTAGTTGCAACGTCTCTTTTTCAAATCATTCCAAACTCCTCATTAGGGCCCCTAATTTAGGGAGGACAAAATCATTTCATCTAATTTAGGGAAATCATGAGACCTTTGCTTCCTGCTTAATCACACCGTCCAAAACCCTCTAATTTTACCCCACACTCGAGTCTTTTTTTTTCTATCATCAAATTTTTAATGTTTAAATTTGAAATTAAATTATATAAAATTTGATGATCGCATCAAATGGTATACATCATAAGTTCATAACTGAACTTCCTGTGCCATCACAGATTCACAAGCGAAACAATTAATATATATATATATATATTTAAAAAATAACAAGACAGAGAAGCACTGGAAAATGTCTCTTCAGGAATATCTAGTCTACAAATTCCTCATCACATGATTAAAACTTTTAACAGATTACACAAAGAACCAAAATGACATCTTATGAACTTTGTGACAACCACATGAGTGTGACCACCCTTAAACCAACCTCATTCATCATGAATTATTAGCATGCAAGCAACCAAATAACTTTAATTAATAGCCCTAATACCAAATCATGAGCCCTCTTTATACTTCACACTCACCAAAAAAAATAATCTCTACCTAGTGATTCATTCTTACATTCTCTCCTCCATTTTCACATTACAATGCCAAGAACATCAATACAAGTCTTTGAATCAAGCCACCAAATTATGAACACACTCCAAATTTTCAGAGAATCACTAGGAATTTTGCTTCTCCATCCAACACATTTCCATTCCATCTCCATTTTCCTCTTCTCACCCCTCCCATTTTCGCTCTTCATCTCACACTTCCTCATTCACAAATTTCCTGAAATACCCTTCTCAGCCCTTAATATCACAGATCATTTTCTTGGACAAAATATATATCCAAATCCAAACATTCCCAAAGTTCTCTCCAATACCATTTTTCACATCATCATTTGCTTCCCCTCATCCATCACTTTTTCTCTCCTTGGAAAAGCTGCCACTATTCAATCAGTTTCTGATAGTTACAAGGGAATCACCCTAAATCCAAGAAGGGTATTACTAAGAAGTGGCTTGTCTTGGATTAAGCTACTCCACACAAGTTTTTGGGAATTTGTAATTGTAATTACCCTTTTTGGGGCTATGCTTGCTTGTTTGGCAACAATCCCAAAAATACTATTTTCATTTGGGATATGTTCAAGGGTGGTGGGTTTTTGGGGTGTCCTAGGGTTTCTAGGGGTACCCTTTTGTGTGGCATTTGCACATGTGATGGTTTTGGGGAATTTAGCTAGGGTTTTAGCAGTGTTGGAGGGTGAGTGTTATGGGTTGGAGTCATTTGTGAAGGGGAGGAGTTTTATGGAGGGAAGGAGACAAACAGCACTGGGAATTGCCTTGTGGAGTAATGTAGGATTGAGATTAGTTGAATGTTTGTTTGAGTTTAGGATGTGTAAGGGGATGAGTATGTGGGAATGTCCATTGTTGGTGTCCATGTATTCTTTGGTGCTTGTTTTGGACTCTGTCATGAATGTTGTATTTTATTATTCATGTAAATCATGGGGTTCTAGCACATTTTGAGAGTATTGAAGGCTTAACATGCTCAACAAGTTGTGCTGTCTTTTTTGGGGGACAAAATGTTCATGTGTGTGTGTCAATTGCATAGCATAACAAAGTATGAATGGAATATGGATTTTTTATTTTATTTTTTTGAATGTTAAGGAACTCATGTACCCACATGAGTCTTATAGGGCTGGAATCTCAGACATCCTCATTCCTATAAGGATGGAACGCAGATCTCGCCCAATTTAAGGAAGAATGAAAATATCATCAAACCACAAGGTCATTGGTTGGAATATGGAATTTCAGCTCTAAACAATTTGAAAAAACTGACCAACGGATTTGGTTATTGATTGAGATGAGCCTAAATAGACAAGAAATGAAGAAATGGATATAGAGTATGAACAGATTGGGCTATTAATTGAAATGCATATTCTTAGCACACCATGAAATTTTGCTCATAGGTTTTTTTTTTTAAAAAAAAAAATTATATTCTAAAAGGTCCCCTATTCAAACTTCAGCTCTTTTATTATTGTCACACGTGTTAACAAAAGAAGGTCACACGTAAGTAAGTAGGGGTCATAAGACCTCTAATATTAAAAAAATTATTTTTTTTACCATGAGCACAAAAAATTGTATGACCTAGTTCATTTTTTGCCTCCCCAAATAAAATTTATTACAAATGACGAAACAAAAAAAAAATCACATGTGAGAAAGCGTTATGAAAGATTAAAATGTTCAAAAGTCGTACTCTCTAAACTATACATATTATGTTATTGTTGTAGTATTCAACAGCATGTGTTATGTGTAAAAACCCCAGTTGTCCGAGTTTAAATTTACATGGAAATAGTTGTAAACTCAAGAGAGCTCTTTTAGTATATTCTAGTGATGGTGATGATTAAAATACAGCTAATTGGATCACGGGTGTGTTCAAACTTCAAATAAAACAAGCTTAAATCACACGCCATGAGATGCCAATTTATTGCAACGCCCGTGAATTCAATTAACTAATTCAGCAAATATTATTGTCCACCATGGTCCATGGGCTTAAATTTATTGAGCTCATGGATTGAAAGGCCCAATACCCTTGGAAATTAATATATTGGTTTTGACATTTGAAAGCTCAACTTTCTCAAGATGCATTTTTATTGTTATTCAGGGTAGTGGATACTGGCTTCCTATGATACAGGTGTGTATATATATATATATCTAAAAACCTTATATTCAACCACCAAGATAATTAAAAATAATGGACTTGAATTCCAATCAACGTTGTTGAAATCGGGAGTCCAAGTATGATTATTAGGGGTTCGTAGAAATAAAATCTTATAATAGTAAGTAGAATTATAAGATTCTATCTAATTATTAATAAATATTTCTCTTTACTTTCTTCAAGAATTATATATTTATAATATAATAAAAATATACTCAAAACATAAAATTTGCACAAAAATATTAGATTTTGGGCCTTTAATTGTTTTATCATGAGTTTGGGCCATATACTGGGATATTGGACTAAATCATTAAGATTTTGGGCCCTCAAATTTTCGTCCAATAATTTTTAATACACATGTGTGTATAATCGTGAAAAAATCGTACAAAATTATAATAGAGTCGTAGAATTGTAAAATTTTATGAGTTAGGATCGCAATATTCCAATTCATCATAAATGACCTTATTTAGTTATAGTGTTTGGATTTGAATTTATAGTCGGTCCAACAACAAAGAATCACTTATCTAATCTTACTCAAATCAAAAGAATTAATCAAGTAAACAAGCACACATAAAAATATATATCTAATCAAGATTTTAATATTCATTTAATACATAATTGTATAACTCAAATATAGTTAAATTATTCATTATCAATATTATTAGTAAATACCATTCCCCATGAATTAAGAGGCATTGACAGGATTGGAATAAAATGCACGTTCTAATCATTCTTTTATTTAGTATAAATTTTAAGTTCAAAATAGTTATTCTCTTGTTCGTTTCATAGCTGTACTAATGAATTGGAGATTCTATTTCTTAACATAATTAAAAATAATATTTTTTTATATTTAATAATATTGTAAGCAAATCATATTATAAACATTATAATTTTTTATCATTCTCAATTTCATTTCGTGCGTAACAAACAGGATATAAATATATCTCCCTCTTCCTTTCCTTAAGTGGGCCACTGCCATTGTTTTATCTTTTAATTAATTCTATATTTAATTATTCCTTTTGTCTATTTTTCTTTCTCAAGCCAACAAATGTTCCAATGTGTCATTTGTCTATCTATCTTTAATTCTTCTATTAATTCCCCTACTATAATTTTCCAAAAAGTTTAACAACCGCTATCATGCTGTCTATACCTACTAATGTAGCTCTCTTTTTCTTCTCCTCTCTTAATGTTTCTTTTGACACAACTTCTCAAAGGTTATTGTCTAATTTATTATGATTAATTCTATATAAAATGTTGTTGTCAACAGATATAAAATGTTATGGAACTAAACATCTCCAACAACTTTATGTACCAAGTATTGATTGATCTTTAATTGTTGAATGACTTTAAACTTTATTAATGTCAACGCATTTTGAAATTTTGAGCTTCACATTTCAGTATCAATATCGTTTTCATCTGTAAAAAAAAAAAAAAACATGCATATAATGTGTAATTTTTCATGCAAAGAAAGTGAGAAAATGTTGATGACTTTGTAATTCATACTAGTACATATTTAATCTTAACAATTATATCAATCAAGTTCGAAGACCGGCCACGAAAATTTTGTGCTGCAATAAGAAACTTCTTCTAAATTTAATGATACTTTCCTTGACTATTAAAGTTTTAATTTCTATATAATTAAGAGTTTGATAGTTTCACAATTCAATTATTTTTAGGCAGCAAGTGCTAATGATATCAAATTAACATCACCATCTACTCACATAATAATCTATTAATCTATTAATGTGAGTAAATATTTTGATTATACTTTCAAGCAATGGTTTCAGAGCAACTTGGACCTGTTTAGTTGGGGATGGAAGTCCTTAAGTGCAAGTTTACAGCAAAATTAATAAAAACAATATTAATAATAATATTCCCGAAAAACAACAACAACCACCATAATAATAATAATAATAATAATAATATAGCGAAATAGAAATAATCAGACAAAAATAATATAATAGATGAATAATTACTAACCAATGAGTTGACCGAATGCCTAGAAAATGTTTGGAATAAGAAACAAAAGAATAATAATAAAAATGTAAAATAAAAAAATAACTAACTCAGAACACGACACGTGTTTCACTCAAAACTTAAGCCCTGTTTGGTAAACGTTCTGGTCTGGTCCCTAAACTGAAAGTTTGTTTGGTAAGCGGTCTGGTCTGGTTTGATGGTCTAGGTCTGAAAAAAATGTAACCAGATCATCTATAAATATATTTTATTTTATTTATTATTTATTCACTTGTTTATATTTTATTTATAAATATATTTTATTTTATTTATTATTTATATTTATTCATTTATTTTTATTAATTTATAAATATATTTTATTAATTTATTATGTATATTATTATTTATTAATTATTTATTATCATATTTATTTATTATTATTCTTTTTATGTATTATTTAATCTATTATTCATAATTTTTATTTTTTTATTCATTTATTTTTATTAATTTATAAATATATTTTATTTTATTTATTATTTATTCATTTATTATTATATTTATTAATATATTTTATTTTACTTATTATTTATTTTTATTTTTATTAATTTATAACTATATTTTATTAATTTATTATTATTATTACTATTTATTCATTTATTATTATATTTATGTATTATTTAATTCATTATTTTTATTATTCATTATTTGTTTTTATTCATTTATACATATATTTTATTCATAATTATATTATATTATATTTATTATTTATTCATTTATTTTTATTAATTTGTAAATATATTTTATTATTTATTATTATTATATTTATTTTAAAAAATTATGTATTATTTAATTTATCTTGTTTTGTTTGTTGGGTGGTTGGCGTCTCAAAATTCTGATTTTGGTTACTAATTTTTTGAACCAAACCAACTTGACCCAACAAAAAGCTGGGTCCAAAAATACTCTTTTTGATTCAATTTGGTCTCATTTGATCTAAGACCAATTTTTGAGACCAAGTCAAAATAAATATGGTTTGATCTCTAAAAATTAAGGCCAAACCAAACCAAACCAAATGGATCTGGAACCAGAAAACAAATCGATCCTTAGGGTTACATTCACGGAGTGTCCTAAAACAAAGAATTCACTACTTACGGTAATGATTAAGTTTACAAGATTTATTGACCACACCCCAAAATAAGATAAAAGTATATTCAAATAAGTAGGTATGTAGAGGATATATATATATATATATATATATTTATATGGACTTTTCAAATATATAGAGTCACACCTATACATGATTCGCAAAAACGGTTTCGGTTATGGTATCATTGTAATGGACCCAGGTCAATATCAGGGTTACGTAACGGTTTCAGTTATCGAAAACGGGAATTTTTTAAAAACTTAAACATAATCACCAAAATGCACCAATACGCTACTTTTGATAACATATCTAAAGTTTGATGAGACTTTGATAATTTTCAGTGAATTTTATTTATTTTTTAAAGATATTTAATATAAGAAATGACTTATTAATGAAAATTCACTTGATTAAAAAAATTACAGAAAAGTTTTTTTAAAAAAACAATTATAATAAATTAAAAAGTGAACTATAAACATAAAGAACTTTTAAAACCTTACCCATTCGTTTACTTTTTTATTATTATTTTTTAAATTATTATTAATAAACTTATATAGGGAGAGGTTACTTATTAATAAACTTATTTTTTTCAAATTTTATACTAATATTTTATTTTATAATTTTCTAATATAAAATAGATATTTCATGTACACATACAACACACTCCCACAAATGATACACAATACAATATTGTTGACTTATATAGGAATTTATTCTTTTTCAACAATACAATAAAGTCTCTCATTATAAGAGTAGTCTTTGTATTTCGCTTATCACTGAATTAGGATTTAGGGATGACAAAATAGTCTAACTCGAATGGGATGGGTTTGGTAAAGTTATAAACTGGTTTGGGATAAAAAATTAAAACCCGAAGCGGGTTCGGGCGGGGTTCGGTTTTTTGCAAAACTCGACCTGAACCCACCCCGCCCTTTTTTTAAAAAAAAACTAGAGCCCATGTAACTAAAAATTTATATATGTCTAAGTAAGATACCAAAATATATAATCACACTTTTTATAAAAAAAAATTAAAGTGTGATATAAGATCAAATATATTGATAAATTTGTTTAAATTTTAAAATAATTATTCTAAAAACATCTTATAAGAATAAATATTCACTAAAAAATATTATGGTAAAACATTTTATTAGCAATCAAAAGAAGTAAGAATATAATTTAACTATTGGATTTCAATTACTAATAATGAATTTTATTGTTTAACTATTTTCAGGAAAAAAATAAAAAGAAAATATATATACTCAGAAATATTCAATTAATTAATTCAATCAGTTAACTATGTTAATTGAGTACGTCATTTCATGAACTTATCTCAATCTCACTCACTCACTCATCATACGCTCAAGACACAAGTCAATCTCATATTATCGATTTACCTATTATAGTCTTTGATCAGGATCACATCATTGACCATGAAAACGTGGATATTTGTTTTTATCTCACCAATCAATTTCTCCCATCTATGAAATTAAGTTCACTTGAGTAAATCATCAATTCAAAGTAGTGAAATTGACTTCAATTAAGTGAAGTTTTGTAAATCTCATAATTGAAATTAGTTTAATTGAGTTTAATTAATAAAATCCTCAATTTAAACTAGTGAAATTGAGTGAAGTTAAGTTCAGTTGAGTAAATCTTCAATTCAAAGTAGTGAAATTGAATTCAATTGAGTGAGTAAATCTCCATTTCAAAGTAGTGAAAGTGAGTTCAATTGATAAAATTCTCAATTTAAAGTAATGAAATTGAGTAAATCCCCATTTCAATATAGTGAAATTGAGTTTAATTGATAAAATCCTCAATTTCAAGTAGTGAAATTGACTTGAATTGAGTGAAATTGAGTAAATTCTCAATTCAAAGTAGTTTAATTGAGTTCAATTGATAAAATTTTCAATTCAAATTAATGAAATTGACATTAATGAAGATCATGAGGAAGACAAACACTTTAGAGATATATGTTTTATTTCTTCATAATAAATTTACAAAGAGCCTAATAGGGGGATATTACATGAACAAAAAGAAATATGTTCCAATAAAAAAATTACATATGCCCTTAAATTGGAAAAATAAAATTGCGAATATGCTTTTAAAATTTTAAAAATTAAGCAAATTCATCATTAAAAAATTGTGAAACTTATAAAAAAAATTATTGACACGTATAATTTTAAAATTTTATTGAACTAACATCACATGTAAAAAAAAAAAGTCCAAAGTCCAATGAACACATCAAAAAATTTCTTGATAGACTTTTATAACCCATACCAAAAACAAAATATTACTCCCTCTGTCCCAATTTATAAGTCCCTTTTGGGGAGTCAAATTTTTTAAGATGTTATATTGGTAATGAATGAAATACCAACTTTACCCTTGATCCCACCATAGTGATGTGATGGTTTATTGTATAAATGATTTATAATTTCAATGTATGAAGCGTAAATTAGTAAAGTCGTATGATAAAATGTTTTGATTTTTCAAATGGAACACTTATTTTGGGATGGAGAAAAAAATAAAAGGAACACTTATTTTGGGACGGATGAAGTATCAAATAATGAGTCTTATATAGCCTAGCCCAAAAGCTAGTAATTCTTAAAATGTTTTATAATGAATTCCTATATATGATTTTTTTTGTGAGAAACTTCAAAAGTTTTCTTGTGAATTTTTTTCTCTTCACGGTACCTGAACAATGTGCATATTTGCAGAGAATACCATCTCATAAAAATAAATTTGTAAAATTGATGGTAACCTGATGTAACCCGTTTACTCCGACGAGGTGATAATGATATTACCGATTACAACCTGTCGTGGGTTTGGGGTGAATTTGGTATTAGTAATTCTTAAATGGGGTGGTAATTGTATTAGCCAAATCTTTCCCAAACCCGACCCGTTGTCATCCCTATTAGAGTTACAATGATGTATATACACACCTAATTCATATGTACTGGTAAAATACCAAAATCACCATTTACCGTACCTCGATCATGAGTCATAACCCAACAGTTTTCGTGTATCTCTTTTCTCTCTCACACACATACAACACACAGTGTTGAGAACCGGCGTTACGATCTCCGTAATGGCCAATTCGAAGGGTATCGGCCAATTCGGGTGTGTATAACGACACCCACCGGTATACGGTCTGTACCGGTAGCGGTAATCCAAGAATCCGTTAGCTCAGCTTATATTATGTTACTAGCGCACAAGTGTTGCAATGGTATAACCTCACTTCCCAAATAGAGGAATGAGGGGTTCGAGTATCTGTGGAGACATTGTGGGTGGTGTGTGAGTATGTAATTAGCTAAAAAAAAAAAAACATATTTGGGTAACTACTTTGATCCCCTGAGGTTTTGCATAATTACTCTCAGATTAAAGTTTATGTAAATTTATTATGACATCCCCTGTAAGATTAACATTACACTAATATTTTTGTGCATTTACTAAAGTACACATAAATTTAGTGTTTTAAACTGAGTAAATTATGTTAAAATAACCTAACCAACTTGCATGAGAAGAGATAAAGATGTTTTGAGTGGTGTCAAATGAGGGGTATTTTAGTAATTTAAATGATAGGAGGTCATTAGACATGCAAATCATAAATTACTTTAGTTTGAAACACTTAAGTTAAGGATACTTTACAATATACACAAAAATGTTAATGTAATATTAATCTTACAGGGAATGTTAGAATAAATTTACACAAACTTAAATCTGAGAGTAATTATGTAAAATTTCAGTGGAGGTCAGAGTAATTTACCCTCATGGTTAAAAAGGAAACATGTGGCCAGTTATGCTGCTGCCACGTCTGTTGTGATAAATTCAAATTTTGATTTGCGATGTTTATATTTTTCATTTTCTCATAAAGCAATATGGAAAATGAAGGTGATTGATTTCAATTTCATGCACATTAACCCACTAATTATATGACACAGTGTTGCCTAATATTAGGTAATAATTGACAAAAATATCAATTTCACAAGTAGAAATAACCTCCCAACCTAGGGTCCCCGTACGGCCCGTACTTGTATTGGACACACGGACACGCCAAATATACGTGTCCGACACACTAAAAACGTGTCCTGATTTTTTTTTAAAATTGAACACTTAGTGGACACTCGGAGGACATACGTGTGTCTGCGTGTCGGATACGGGGTAGGTCGACTTATTCAATGAAAGATAGAGGTCTTATAAAGCCGATAATTTAATGGATCACTTATGGAACTTCAACACCTCTAATTTAATTTTTGGTTTTGAAGATACTTGAATATTTTTGTTCTTCCTTATTTGTGAGAGAAATTAGAGCACATATTCATTTATCCATTATTTAAAGAAGAATAAGATAACACCATAAAGAGCCAAAGATTTGGTATTTATATCTTCTAATCTTTGTCTTCAATCAAGAAAATTTTCACAATATAATACGAGAGAGCCTAAGATGACGGATGTTGGGGAAGATGCATTTGATTCATTGGATAGTAGTAAAATGAAGAATTTTGAACATGTCACACATTTCATTTTATTAATTTATTTTATAAGTTTATTTGATTCTCATTGTTTAAGTGATAAATGAAGAATTTGTGTAATATAATATGTATATATAAAAAAATATATAATTTTTTATAGACGTGTCGGGACCGTGTCGTGTCCTAATTTTTTTAAACTTGTCGTGTCGCCGCGTACGCGTCCGTGCTTCATAAGTCCCAAACAATAGCAAGTTTTATTTTTCTTGAAAGCTGCGTATTACTAATAAAATCGGATTAATTACTTCCTGTATTTTTCCCTGTATTTTTCCCAACACCACAATCTATCACATATTGTCACCTTTCAAACTCTCGATCATATCAAGTCTTTATCATCATATACACAATATACATATATATATTTCCATCATGCATGCATGGTTTTCTATATAAAAAGTAACACACCTCTCCCCCTTAATTGTCCCATACAAACACACACTTTCACACCAAAACACACACACTAACCATGATAACACCTAGTGAACCATCTGTTCACAAGGTGAACTTTGCCAACCCTAGAAGCTTTGCCACCACATTCAAGTCCGACCTCAAAGAGACTCTCTTCCCGGACGACCCTTTCCGGGAGCTGAAGAATGAACCGTTATGGCCCCGCACCAAGAAGACCGTTAAATATTTTGTTCCCATCTTTGAATGGCTGCCCAAATACAATTTTCATTTGTTCAAATATGATCTCCTCGCCGGAATCACTATTGCTAGCCTTGCCATTCCCCAAGGAATAAGCTATGCGCGACTCACCAATGTTCCTCCCATCCATGGCCTATGTAACATTCCATCACATGCCCACTTTTATAAATCATATATAGTTATGCATATGTGATATAGAACAATACTTGGGCCCTTCTTGATGGAGTTTGGTCTCCACGCTGATATATAGCTAAAAATTTTTTTTTTTAAAAAAAAAAACGTTTTTAGACAAATTTCTCTTTATATAGATTTGTGTCCATCTTATTTAAATATTTTTTTAGCTACGTCTTAAAATTGTATTGAATAACATATGTGGGGAGGACGAACTTCATCTTCATATAAAATACCAAAGTGTTGTATATATATATATAGTTACGTATTAATGGTGCATGCAAATGTATGTGCGTTGCAGATTCGAGCTTTGTTCTGCCTCTTGTTTATGCTGTATTTGGAAGTTCAAAGCATCTTGCGGTTGGAACTATTGCAACATGTTCGTTGCTTATAGCTTCAATAATCGGAGAGACAGTATCAGGATCCGAAAATCCAACTTTGTATCTTAGCTTGATATTCACTGCTACTTTCTTCGCTGGTATCATCCAAACAGCTTTGGGTTTACTAAGGTACGTACATGACAATTTAATCAGCTACATATATAGATACAACGAATTATATGTTAATTTTGAGATCGGTGTGAAAGAAATTGTAAAAGAATTTATATACGTACTCACGAATATTAATTATTCAGCTTCTTAGACCGCGATTTGATTTGTAAACAATAAAAAACCAACTGAATATATTGAATAAAATACAATATTGACCTTCACTATGATTTGAGTCAATTATTTCTTGTGACTATGTTTGTTATTTATTACACTATATATGTTTGTCGGTTTTGTTAATCAAGTTTTTGTATAAACTCGAATATTCTTTAATTATAGGATATAAAATATTGACAAAATACCTTTTATATCCGTACTTAAGGCGGATTTGATGTCATTGTAATGAATAAGAATACTCAGTATAATAAACATTAATTATAATTATTGTGTGTAATTGAACCAAATTTTAGGAAGTTCAATGTATTTTATCTTAATATTTGTGTACATGTGACTAATGACTATGGTGCCGCCCAAAACCATGCATATTAATTATTTATTCTCTAATAGCTTAAACTTGTAAATGGTGGTGTTAATATAAAGTTTTATTGTGGCCTTGAAACATTAAATATCAAAATTAATAAAGTGCATAGGAGAATTATATTTTCAATTTCTCAATTAGTATATATAAAGGATTTTGCTATATAGTATATATGGTTACTGATATTATTATTATTATAATATGGGCAGACTTGGGATTTTGATAGATTTCTTGTCACATTCGACAATAACGGGGTTCATGGGAGGGACGTCTATAATCATCTGCCTGCAGCAATTGAGGGGCATCTTTGGATTGCAGAGTTTCACTACTAACACTGATGTCATTTCTGTGCTACGTGCAATTTTCACCCGCACAAATGAGGTTCAATTCATTTCCCATATCATTTTATTTTTCTATATTTTTGTCTATATATGTATACCAACATGTAATAATATGTGATGGGGTAACATTAATTTGAAATATTGTGACGGCTTACCGTCATTTTCATTTAAAGAATTGGAAAATGGAAAGTCGATACATATATATATATATATATATGGAGAGAGATTAGTAATTGACGTGAATAAAGCAATTACATTCAACGGTAATTGTGATATATGGGTAAAAATTATTTTTTTAATTACCGATGAATTACCCATGAATAAGGGATCATTTTACAATATATTACAATAGATGTTAATTTCGTAATATCTAATTGCTTGATTCAATCTTACTGTAAAATTTATTCCACAGTGGCAATGGGAGACCGCGGTTATGGGCATTGTCTTCCTTTGTTTCCTTCAATTCACTAAATATGTGGTAATCTCTTTCTCTATAATATGTATATATATTCTGTATCTATATCCATATATGCATGCATTATAGCATATGCTTATGTCCATACTTGTATTGCAGAAGCAAATGAAACCAAAGCTATTTTGGGTATCAGCTATAGCTCCAATGGTCACCGTTATTATTGGCTGTCTCTTTTCATATTTTGCTAACGCAGAAAGACATGGAATCCAAATTGTTAGTTCCCTAACTCCATTTTCCTCCAATTTTCCAACATTTTTATTGTGATAGTTTGGGTTTTAAATTTGTAATGAATAATAATAATTATTATTGTTACAGGTTGGTGACTTGAACAGAGGAATAAATCCTCTATCCATTCAAAAATTAAACTTTGATCCTAAGTACATATCAGCACCTATAAGAGCAGGGATCATCACGGGCATAGTGGCTTTAGCTGTAAGAACTTAAATTATTTTAATCTCCAATTTCAATTTCTTGCCAATTTTATTTGTATAATGTCATGTTAAATTATAATTAAATACAGGAAGGAATAGCAATTGGAAGGAGTTTTGCGATGATGAGAAATGAACAGATTGATGGTAACAAAGAAATGATAGCCTTTGGTCTCATGAACATGGTTGGATCTTTCACTTCTTGCTACTTGACCACTGGTATTTACTTTTCGTTACTTCAATTCCATCAATATTCTACAAACATGTAATGGAAATTTATAATTTTTTGAGAATATTTAGGGCCCGTTTGGGTACCACCGTTTTTGTTTTTGTTTTGAGAATTAAAAAACAAGAACAATTCTTGTTCTTGTTCTTATTTTCTCACCCAAAAGAACAAAAATAAAAAATATGTTTGAAACAAAAAAACACACATATTCTCACACAATTTTTCCTTTCTACCACAATTCTTTTTTTTTAAAAAAAATCCCAAAAAGAACAAAAAAATAATTTTTTGTTGTTCCCTTGTTTTTTCTACTATTCACGAAAACAGTTTTCAAATTGAGAACAAAATAAACAGTAAAAAGGGTTGTCAATCATGTTCTGTCCTCCTGAACAGTGCCAACAAACAAAAAATAGAACAAAAACAGAGTATCCAAAGGCACCCTTAGCGTTGTTCAAAAACTTGTTGATTGCATAACAGTTTTTCGAAAACTCAATCGAAGAAAAACAGACTTATTTGGTGTGCATTTCTGAAAATAAATTTATGTTTTCTGGAAAATATTTTCGAAAAACTCAAGTTATAAAAATGCGTTTTTTTAGGGAACTCTTTTATTGTTCTTAAAAAACAGTATTCCCATAAAGTTTTTGGAGATATAAATCAAGCAGGTCCGACATCTTTTCAAATAACTGTCTTATATAATTTTCCACAAAATACTATCTAGTTTTGGGACTTATGAAGAACTGTCGCAGCTAGCCAAATCAGCTTACTGATTTTCTACGATGGTGTTTACGCAGGTCCATTTTCGAAAACTGCGGTGAATTTCAACGCGGGATGCAAGACCGCCATGTCAAATGTCGTAATGGCCATTTGCATGTTGCTCACACTCCTCTTCTTGGCTCCTCTGTTCAGTTACACCCCACTCGTCACTCTTTCTGCAATTATAATGTCAGCCATGTTCGGTCTCATCGAGTATGACAAAGCCTATCACCTCTACAAGACAGACAAGTTCGATTTCTTCATATGCATGTCAGCATTTCTTGGGTGTATTTTCCTAACCATGGACATGGGCCTCGTGATTTCTGTAAGTCTCTAACTTTGTTCATGTATAACTGTTCTATATATGCATCACAGATTCACAATATATATTTAGTGCTGTTAGTTATATGATGCGATTAAATTTATTTTTTTGTTATTTTTATATGAAACATTTTTGGGATTTTAGGTAGGACTTGCCATACTCAGAGCACTATTATACATAGCAAGGCCTGGTATGTGCAAGCTTGGACACATCCCCTATTCGACATTGTATCGTGACGTAGTGCAGTATCCTGGTGCAGCTGGGCTTCCAGGAATTCTGATTCTGAAACTTGGTTCTCCTATATACTTTGCAAATTGCACTTATGTTAGAGAAAGGTACTTTCATTTTTTTGACATGATTTATTTATTTATTTTGTTTAAGCCCGAAATCGGCTTATCGATGAATAATGTTATTTGGACCTATTTCTGAAGTAGATGAGCGATTATAATCCAATGATAAACACGAGCTTGGAACAGCGTGGATCGATTCAGTACATTGAATGGATAAAATTTTGTTTTACTATCTATATTGGTTTGAATAATGACAAGTGCTAACTAATTTATGCTGCTGATTTTTTTATTTTATTTTTTTTTCTGGTTGAATTTGAGTAGGATTTTGAGATGGGTGAGAGATGAAGAGGACATTGCTGTATCCGAAGGAAATGAGATTGAGCATGTTTTACTAGATTTGGGAGGTAATAATAGCTTATATTCCAAATGAATTGCAAAGTATATAACATTTTTTGATTTGCATTTCTGAAAATTGAAAATTAAAGGCTATACGAAAAATCTGCTTGGTTGGATTTTCTGAAAACTATTTTCAAAAAATTAAGTTAAAAAAAATATCAATTTTCAGATAAATCTTTTTAATTGTTCTCAAAAAACAGTTTTCTGCTTTCAGAATTCTCAAAAACAGTTTCAAATATACAAACTAAACAGATCCTAATATTTCTGGTGCCCTAGTGTTATTATCACTTGGAGGGCTCATGTTGGACCTCATGAGTAGTAAAAAAATACAAGGACAGAGCATGGATACAAGAAATATATATATCCTTGGCTTGTCCTAGTGTATTGGACAGACTTGTGTTGAATATTTTTGGTTTTTCACTAAGCACGGTTTACATTCTTTTATTTAATTCGTTCAATGTGATTTTGTTTCATTTTGTATACAGTTGTTTATTTATTTTTTTGGTATGAAGTTAATTACTAATACAAAAGTAATTCTATAGGCGTTACATCCATCGATATTACAGGCGTTGAAACCCTCTTTGAAGTTGAAAGAAATATGAAAGCGAAAGGGATCAGGGTATAATAATCATTTCTCTATATATATATATATATGCCATCTCGCAATAATAATATTAACAAAAAAATTTGAATTCTAAATTATATTTATATTTTTTTCTTTTATATAGATGGCTCTAATAAATCCTAGGATTGAGGTCATGGAAAAGTTAGTCATCGCAAAATTTATAGACAAAATTGGGAAGGATTCGGTGTTCTTATCGATCCAAGATGCAACGGAAGCATATGGATTTTCTCCGAGGAGCTCAAAGCTAGTGATGAACAGTTCTGGCGATGTTGTATAGACGATGATAGTGTAAGACAAGTTTGGGGTTTGGAAATAAAGATGATGATTTCATGAAAGTAATTAACTACTTAATTAGGAATGATCCCTTTATTCATGCTACTGAGAATAAGAATGGTTGTTCAAGTCTAAATAGTAGAACATCAGATTAGTAGAAAAGCCGCTATATTCTTGGTTATTGGATTCATATGTGTAATGTGTACTTGGTTAAAATGCATTGATAATGGAATACTAGAATGTTTTTAGTTGTATTGTTTATTTATTCAATATTTTATCTGTAATACAATTTTTCAATAATCTCTATCCAGCAAAACACGCACTTACTATTAGAGTCGCATTACTTTTTTTATTATTATTATTGGATTTGATTCCTTAATTGAGAAATGCAATTTGAATTATGGTCAATAATGAGACCGAATGTATAAATTTATTTATTAAACAACCTCCATTTTGGATCGGGTTTTCAGAAGTTATATTTGGCTTCCTGGAAGAAAAAATTATTTTAAATAATATTTGTTAAAAATTTTAAAAGAACCTTTGGACCTTAGAATAAACTAAGTACCGGCTTCTCAAAAATCAAAACAACTTTTACTTTTTTTTTTTTTTTTTCTAAAAATAGCCATAAGCATCGGAAGTTAAAGCCCATTATATCCTAAGAGTTGATGTCTTTTGAAGCAACAGTTTAGTGGCCTAAACAAAAAAGGAATAGAATCAGCCACAGTATCCTGGACTGAATGCCCGGCCCATAGACCACATTATACCGTGTGAAATGAAACTATTTGGCAAGTGTGAATAGTTAATATACATCACATATATATATATATATGTGTGTGTACAATAGTGTATTGGCTCAGAATTCCTTCTTCAACTGCCCTTTCTTGCTTATATTAAAAAAATTGTTGTTTTCCTATAATATCTTCAACCGACTTGAAAATTGATTAGTTATGAGCTCTAAACTGTTTATAATATATATCGGGCTAAGCTATATATATATATATATATATGTGTACAATAGTGTATTGGCTCAGAATTCCTTCTTCAACTGCCCTTTCTTGCTTATATTAAACAAATTGTTGTTTTCCTATAATATCTTCAACCGACTTGAAAATTGATTAGTTATGAGCTATAAACTATTTATACCCCCTCTCCCCTCTATCCCAAATTATAAATTTATTTTGGAGAATTCAATTTTTTAAGAAAATGATTTTAATTGTAGTGTTAGTGAATAAAATACCAACTTTATCCATGATCCCATTATAGTGATATGGTTTATAGTGTTAATGAATGATTGAAAGTTAAATTGGTAAATTGATCAAAGAAAATGTTTTAATTTTTCAAAAATGAACATTTATTTTGGGACGAGAAAAAATGGAGCCATAATTTATGACTAAGGCAGTAATATATCTAAGCCATCATATGAAAAATATTTTTTGAAGACAAAATCAATACGCCTCTGGTCATAGTGGTTGGTCGCATAACTACCATTGCCTCATGTCCTAAAACTATTATTTGACATTTTCTTTTTGTCAGTTTGAAATCTTATAGCATGCTTCATTTGATTAATATGCTACACATTCTCATATTCGGTTGGTGTTTTCTTAAAAAAATATATATATATGTTTATCTTTTATACTCTTATATGATATTGCATTGTTTATATTGATATCGACATTTATATATACTTTATTTAACTTGGCATGTACATTATTTAGAATTTTGTGCCACATCACTAGATCCTATCAAGACAGCAAATTCCAGCTGCCAAATTTCATCATCTTGAATAGCTTTCAATATCTACTTGTGAATTATTTAAAATTTCGCATGTTATTTATATTATATTGGAGTCAACACGTTTGCCTTCTTTTCCTTATCTGTTTTTTGTTGTGCCTTTTTTGGCTGAGGTGGCAGTGCTTGCGCCACATCACCAGGTCCACATCAAGACAGAAAATCCCAGCTGTCTCATACCATTAGGTCAGATTAGTGTTTTTATAAATTTGAGATTGGTGTTTTTTAATTTGAAAAAGGTCAATATTTACTAGTTAGATCATACATTTCAAAGGGGGTGTCAGTGTAAATACCATTGACACCCCCTCAAAGATATCCTAATTTTACATAGACTCCCTCGATATTTACTATTCCCACTCAGACCCCCTCAAAATTGAATTTTGTTCCACAAAGACCTCCTCCGTCTTCACGTCGTTAACCACCCTGCGAATTGTCTATTTTGCCCTCAAAATGATATAAAATGACCTGCATATCCTTCTTCTTCTTCAATTTTGGCATCCCAAAACCCTAACCTTAATTTATATAGAGAGAGAGATTGGAAGTGGGAAATTGGGAGAGAGATTGAAAATGGGGATTGTATATATTGCATACCCATATATACATATATATATATGCTGCTATATATATATCCATATACCCGTATATATACACGTGTATATATATATAGCTGCTATATATACCCGTATATATATATATATATAGATGTTGCTATATATATGTATAGATCTATATATATGTGTGTGTGTGTATATATATATATATGTGTGTGCGTCTGGCAGTGTGTGCAGATCGAGGGGTGTGTGTGTGTGTGTGTGTGTAAGAGAGAGAGAGAGAGAGAGAAATTTTAAATATTTTTTTTAATTTTATATTTATTTTCGAATTTAGTATTTTTTTTAAAAAATTAATATATATATTTTGAATTTTATATTTATTTTCAAATTTTATAATTTTTTATGTTTTTTTCGAATTTTATAATTATTTTCGAAATTTAATATATATTATTTGAATTTTATATGGTTTTTTAAAATTTTATATATTTGTCTTGAATTTAATATGTTTTTTTAAAAAAAATCAAAATTTATATATATTTTATATTTATTTTCGATTTTATAATTTTTTTCAAAATTTAATATATATTTGAATTTTATATGTTTTTTTTTAAAATTTTATATATTTGTTTCAAAATGTTTATGTTTTTTGCGATTTTTATATTTATTTTCGAAATTTAATATGTTTTTTTGAAAAAAGAAATAATTTCGAAATTTATATATATATTTAATATTATATTTATTTTCGAATTTATAATATTTTTCAAATTTTAAAATATATTTTTTCGAATTTTATATATATTTTGAAAATTTAATACAATATTTTTTGAATTTTAAATATTTCTTTCAAATTTTATATATTATTTTTGAACTTTATAATTTAGGTATGTTTTTTGAAATTTAAATATTTTTTTGAATCTATATATTTTTCCCCTTTTTATATATTTTTTTCTAAATTTTTATATATTTTCAGATTTTAATATAATTTTTCAAAATTTTATATTTTATATTGTTTTTGCATTTTCAGATTTTATATAATTTTTTTGAATTTTAAATATTTCTTCAAATTTTATATATTATTTTTGAATTTTATAATTTATATATTTTTTCAAATATATATATATATATATTCGTAATATATATATATATATATATATATATATATTTGTTTTTGGGTATATGGGTAATTTCACATTTTATATATTATCCTAATGTAATAAGTGAAACCTCAGGGGGTGCTACTGCAATTTATCCTTTTTTTAAATATATATCGAAGGGCAAATTAGTAATTTTACAATAAAACGTCACGGCCGTTTGTTAGAGGGGGTCCGTGTGAGAATACTCAATATCAAGAGGGTTCGTGTGGGATTAGAGTCTCTTTGAGGGGATGTCGATGGGAATAATCCTAAATTTGTGATTGGTGTTTTTTAATTTGAAAAAGGTCAATATTTACTAGTTAGATCATACATTACAAATGCAACAATTTTTAAAAAATAGGTAGAGAAAAGCGTTAATTAACTAAAATGATTATGAGGGGAAAAATAATTTGAATTCAAATTATATTTGAATTAATTTTTATAGAGCAATATGTTGGTGAAAGATTTGAAAATTGTTTCACATAATTTTATCATCACTCATTCACTAGATATCTTTCACTCAAAATTATCCTAATTACTCTAATTTATGAGATGTATATGGTTTTAGAGAGTTTGTATCAATAATATATATTTCAAATTTTATTATTTTTTAAACTATCTTATCTTCTTTCATTCAGGGTCCGTTTGGATACCCTGTTTTTTATTTTTGTTTTTTTACTGTTCATGATATCAAAAAAAAAAAACACGTTTGGCAAACGCGTTTACTGTTCACTTTTTTTTTCCCAAGAAAACTGTTTTCTATGAATAGTGTGTAAAAGTGGTGAAAACACCAAATACAACTTTTAGTTATTTTTTGAGTTTTTTCACTGTTTAGGTAGTAAAAATAGTGAAAACACCAAATCCATAAAATACAACTTTCACCAAATAAAAGTGGTGAAAACACCTTCATCCAAACGTTTTTTTGTTTTTAGTTTTTTGCTGAAAAAAACAAAGACAAATATAAAAAACAGGCTTTCCAAACGCACCATCAACTAACTAAAGTTTTGTTTTTTACAGTTTTTTTTGGGCACACTAGAGATACTTGTCTATCAAATATTTTTAGATATCGATTAATTCTTTGATTTTATATGCAAGCAATTATCTAAAGACACTCAAAACTCCCATACCCAATAGTTTATTTAAGATATTATTTCCATTTATCATAAACCCAATTTCAATTTAAATTTCAATTTTAACCCAATTTAATTTATAACTATATATATATCATTATATATAATAATAATATATACATACTTATTTATACATATATAATTATATATACGTACATATATATATACACAATGATATATACGTATATATATACGTGAATAATATATATTTATGTATATATATAATTATAAATTGAAATTGATTTGAAATTTAAATTTAAATTGAAAGTGAGTTTGTGATAAATGAAAGGAATCATAGTTGAATTAGGTTAAATTTGATATTTAAATTGAAAGTGGATTTGTGATAAATGGAAGGAATTAGAGTTTTATAGTAAATGGGTTAGAGAAAGTGGGTTGGTGATAAATGAAATGAATTAGAGTTTAATTGGGATTTAAATTAGAATTTGGAGGGTATTTTCGTAATCTTATTGAGGGCGGGGATATTTGATTAAATTGAAAACTATAGGGGGGTTTTGAAACCACAAGAGGTTTTTTGAACAATTTGAAAATCATAGAGGGGTTTTCTGATAATAGCCCTTGTTATTATTACTCCATCCCTCTCAAATTATAGTTTCTTTTAGGTAATCCAATTTTTTAAAGGGTTAATTTCAGTAAACCCCCGTATACTATTCAGATTAATCAACTAACCCCTTGTGTGTCCACTTTGCCCCCTATACTATTCAATTTCATCAAATTGCCCCCTCACTTCTCAAAATGCCTAAATTACCCTCAATAGGATAAGGGGGTTTAGTGAAATTAATAGTATAAGGGGGTTTAGTGAATTATTTCGGAAAAAATAATATATACTTTTTGCAAAAAAAAAAAATTCGAAAAAAAATATTTTTTTTTTGCGAAAAAGTATATATTATGTTCCAAAATATGAATTTTGTTTTCGAAAAATATTTTTTTTGCGAAAAAGTATATATTATGTTCCAAAATATGAATTTTTTCTGAAATTTTTTTTTTTTTGCAAAATCATATTTTGGAACATAATATATACTTTTTCGTAAAAAAAATATTTTCGGAAAAAAAAAATCATATTTTGGAACAAAATATAATTTTTTTTCGAAATTTTTTTTTTTGCAAAAAGTATATATTATTTTTTCCGAAATAATTCACTAAACCCCCTTATACTATTGAGGGTAATTTAGGCATTTTGAGAAGTGAGGGAGCAATTTGATGAAATTGAATAGTATAGGGGGCAAAGTGGACACACAAGGGGTTAGTTGATTAATCTGGATAGTATAGGGGGGTTTACTGAAATTAACCCTTTTTAAAAATGATGATTTTTATTATAATGTGAGTGAATGAAATACCAACTTTATTCATTGTTTCACCATAATATTTTGATGATTTATAGTGTATATATTTTATAATTTTAATACTTAAAAATTAAATTAATAAATTGATCAAATAAAATACTTTTACTTTTCAAACATGGACACTTATTTAAAAGGAAAAATAAACACATATTTTGAGATTGAGGTAGTATTATTTTTTCTGTTCTGGTGAGGTGACCTGTGTCATATCTTTATGACACCCTCAAAATTGTCCCTCCTTGTTCTTTACAATCGCTACTTATCCTCGTGACACTTCACAGGCTCAAAAGCCCATCACACCTACAAATAACTTCCCAGTTTTTATTGTCCCCTGTATTTACAAATTACTATTCTTTTTTCCATGTTTTAGCACAAAAAATGCTCTATTCTCTTTGAATAATAGTGTTGCATAAGTAGTAATTATGTTTGTCCGCTACGTTATTTTTAAAGGTAATGCAACACAAATATTCATTGTATTAATATTATTAAAGTTCGTTACACAAAAACATATAACATTAGGGCAAACAATCTATTGAAAAGTGATGATGAATCTTGAGAAGTAGATTGTTTTCTAAAAGTGATTAAAATTCTGAGAGAGGATCTCTGTCTTCCACTTTGCCATTGCCAGCTTGTTATTTGATTTGTATATATATACACACATATTTGTATTTATCTTTAAATTAAACACGTAACTTTTCTTCTTCTTTGTTTTAAGATATTAGAGGAATTCAGGTGTATTGGGCAATCGGTGGTGTGAATCAATCATATATAAATAAACAAACAAAAAATTAAATGGTAAAGAATGTCTCAATTATGTCCAATCATTTGATTCGGGCTCTAATATAAAACAATTTCTCACGAATACAAAAAGTTGGATGCTGTAACAAGGAATAATTGGATATTACTAGTACTTTGTATTTTACAAAAAATGGTTTGTGTTTTTGGTTAATGAAGTGAGGTACAGTTGGTTGTGAGGTTCGCTGCATACGCGTTTATAGCTCGTCATGGATTAGTTTAAGCCATGTGCTACATTTTGTTGTCACACGCCGACAATGGTTAAATATATATATATATATATATATATATATATATAGAGAGAGAGAGAGAGAGAGAGAGAGAGAGAGCTATATTCAAGCTATTTTATCAAATTTAATGAATTTCAACTTATAATCCGAACGGCTTAATTCAATTAGTGACTCAACCTGATACTCTGGTTAAAATAAATAAATCTCAGCTAATGCAGTGTAAAAGTTCATGAATGCACTAGATTACTTATTGGCTGAAATTCGTTAAATATATGTGAAAAACTTAATAGACAGAGGCGTTATTTAATAAAGTTAAAAATTAAGTACCGAAAAATATAATATCTAAATATTAAATACGGAAGGTTTTAGAAGGTACTTAAAAAATTATATTTTTTTATGTTTATATAATTTTTCAATCTTCAGACTTCAGTGTTAAGTAATGACACTATCAGTTAAAATTTTACAGCACTTGATGTCTTAAGTGATGTTCAAATTTTTATCAAACACACTTAATTTAATAAGTATTATATATGTTCAGATTTAAATTATAAATAAATATTATGAAAGACATTCATAATTACATTTCTTTATCTAACTTGAAGATTGGTTGTACTTTAAAGAAACTTAATTCATTCTCTATTCTTCTTTTAGTAATGTGATTCAATATTTAAAAGTAGAGACACATGTGTATACTTTTATATTAGGGGTAAATTACACTTTTATCCCCTTCAGATATAACTTATTATAGTTTCACTATCTATTCTTTGGATAATTATAATTCCCCCCTCCCCTATAGGTCATCAAAACAATTCTGTTGATTGAAAAAGTGAAATGACATACATGCCCTGAATATTTCTCAATTATGGTGTAAAATATTATGTTTTTTGTCTGATTTGTTCGTAATTGTCCAATTAGTGTGTCTAAATTAGGGCAAAATGAAGCAATAGTGTAGTAGATTGGAACAAAAATATTCATAAAAATAAATTTGGAGGTATTTTAGACATTTTACCTAATATTGACCGAATTTGATCACGTCGGAATTTCATCTCAGGGGGGTATTTGTTATAACTTCCAAACTTGAGAGTGTGAAAATGTAATTATCCTAAGAATAGGAGGTAAAATTATAATAAATCATATCTTAAGGGATGAAAATATAATTTACCTTTATATTAGTGAACGATGACATTTTGTTGCATATTTTACACAAAGGAAAAAAATAAGTCTACCAAAAGCTTCTTCGTCGGGCGATATCG
Source organism: Cornus suecica (assembly GCA_963922005.1). Taxonomy (NCBI): domain Eukaryota; kingdom Viridiplantae; phylum Streptophyta; class Magnoliopsida; order Cornales; family Cornaceae; genus Cornus; species Cornus suecica. Next base: position 72,231,050 of record OY998240.1, on the reverse strand, counting down.
GGTCCTAACTCTCAAATGAGAGATTCGGGGCTGAAGCTTCGATAAAGGTAGTGTGTGTGAGTAATAGTTAATTTTCAAAAAAATAAATAAATCTGGTTGAATTTGTATTTCTCAAAACTACTCTAAAGAGAAATTTATTTTTTGAAAATAATAAAAGAAACAAGCATTTAATAATTGAATTTTTTGAAAAATATTTATAGAAAACACAAATAAGCATATCTTTTTAACATATTAATTCTGATTTTCAATTTTTAGAAGAAAAAAAATTAATTTAAAAGATGCAAACCAAAACCCACATTATATTTTTTTTCCTCTCACAAACTACAACAAACATACAAAGGAATCAAAACATCTCTGTAAGACAGATTAAATGGGGGGTTATAACTTGGTTCTTGCAGTCCATTAAATTCCTGAACTTATTTAGCTTATGTCAGAGCATTGGCCATGAAAATACTCGGTGTAGGGTCAAAGGTGACATAGTGGAGGCCCATTTTTTCATCAGGCCCATCGTACAAAGACTCACACTGGATCAACATACCTGTTTTAAAGCCCGAATAGAAAACAAAGCCCAAAATAGAAAATAGGGCCCGAGGATATAAGCCCATTTCAGGATAAAGCCATTAAGGAAATAACCGTTTCAAATATATAGAATCAAAACTGACATAAGGTTTTATTATAGCAGTTTTTGATAAACATTAAACTTCAATTTAATGTAGATATTGTCTTTAATATGTATTAAAACCCATTTATGAGGGTAAGACCAGTTTTCATGTATAAAAGAGAGAAAAAAGAAAGGGAAAAGGATCCTGAAATTGTTCCAATATTTGTTTATTCTTGAATTCATAATTTTCTTCTTGCCATTTATCTATTTCATTGCTTCTGTTTGATTTACAAAGGTTGAGATTCGTTCGGTATCATCGAACGGGTTTACACTTTTTGGTGCCGTCTGTGGGAACTCGATATCCAAACAGAAGTTATTAGATCAATGGCGGGAGAAACCACCACACAGTTAGGTGATACAGCTGTTATCCTTTAGCGTCTGGAGGCTCTCGAGAAAGAAAATCAAGAACTAAAGCAAAGGTTAAATCAATCCGAACACCCAGAATTGCCTATAGCAGGGCGCCGTAATGGCCCTGGTGTAGATGAGGAAGACAATCATCGTGAGGCAAGTTCAGCAGATCGCACAGCAGATCCTACTCATACCCAACCAATCGTCGATGAAGCAAATGTCAATAATCATGCAGTTCCGATCGATATGGTAACCCGACTTCAAAAGATCGTAGATGAACAAGTAAAGGATCTCAGAACACAGTCACCAGCCGATCTAGCCATCGAAATGACAGCTAGAATGATTAAATCTCCGTTCAGCCCCGAAATACAGCAGGCGAGAAGGCCAGATAAATTCCAGTTGCCTAAATTCATTATGTTTGATGGGACACAGGACCCAATTGAGCACCTGTTTCATGTGGAGCAGATGATGACTCTCGATATGGCTGATGATGCACTAATGTGCAAGGCTTTCTCTACAAGCTTAACGAGCCCCGCTCTGTTATGGTTTAGGCAATTGCCAGGTAGTTCGATCGATTCTTTCCAAACGCTGATGGAAAAGTTCCTGGCCCAGTATTTCGGAAATAGGAAGCAGAAAAGGACTATTTCTAATATGTTTACGATGAGACAAGCGAAAGGTGAAACGTTGAAGAATTTCCTTTCCAAATTCAATTTGGAAATGGGAATGATACCCAGTTGTGATCAACCAGCAGCAGTGGAAGCTTTCAAGGTAGCTATCGAACAAGAGACCAACTTCCATAGATCCTTGGTGAAGTCAACACCCCTCAACATGGGTCAGATGAATTCACGGGCACAGGGATATCTGAGATTGGAAGAGGATGAACAAGAAAGAGGTCATCGTTCGGCATTAGTCAGTGTGGAAAGCAAGTCAAAGGAAAGGATAATCAAGAAGGAAGATAATACGAACAACCACTGATCGGCTCTGTACAGGCAACAGGAGAGGAGGCCAAGGTATGACATACCTGAAACTCCACTCCGAACAACCTTAGCAAAGTTGTATAACGAGAATAAGGCGAAGGGTATTTTTCGCCCACCATTTCCATTAAAAACGCCACCGGAGCTGCAGGACCGTACGAGGCACTGTGCGTTCCACAATGACTTTGGCCATTTAACCAATGAGTGCAGACAATTGAGGAGGCAGGTTGAGACCTTGATAGCCAAAGGAGATTTGAAGGAGTACGTGGACAATGGAGTCAAAAATTTTGATCGCCAAAGCCCAATAAAATTGTGGGTGGGCAGCCGGTAAAAATTATTGACACAATCCATGGGAAACCCGAAGAGGACGAGGAAAGCCGTTCGGTTCAACGTTCACGCATGCACAATGCCAACAATATCCGAAGGGTTGGGGAGGTGAATGTCATCCGGAACTACCCAATGCCTACAATATCATTCACACAAGAGGACTTAAGACGTGTAGAGCTACCACATGAAGATCCACTGGTAATTTCGATCATAGTTTCAAATTGTTTAGTTAAAAGGGTGCTAGTTGACCCAGGTAGCAGCACGAACATCCTGACTAAATCAGCTTTCGAGAAGATCTGCATCAGCACGGAATTGATCAGAGCAACCGCCAATCCGCTGGCAGGCTTTGATGGAAAGAGGATTTGTCCGATTGGGGTCCTGAATTTACCAGTGACGGCCGCAAAGTGAACTTTGACAAAAAATTTCATGCTAGTAGACGTACAACCTTCCTATAATTTGATCATGGGAAGATGTTGGATTCACCGAATGCAAGGAGTTCCTTCTACTCTACATCAAGTGATGCGGTGTGTTGACCCTTCAGGGAAAGGGTTTGTAGATATTCAAGGCGATCAAGTGGTGGCGAAAGAATGCTATACCATCGTCACCAAAGGTATGAAAGGTGAAAGTTCCGAACGAAGCATGTAGCAATTACCGAGCCTCCGTGATCAGACTGACGATGATGAGAAGGCTGCAGAGGATACCATCACAGTAGATCTGATCGACGGAAGCAAGGGAAGAACCACCCGAATTGGAAGGGGACTTAATCCTGATGAAAGAAACAACCTGATTTCTATGTTGAGATCAAATATTGATATTTTCGCTTGGGAGCATAGCGACATGCCTGGGGTCGACCCAGGAACCATGATGCACACATTAAATGTTTACTCCGATGCCCAACCCGTACGGCAACGACCCAGAAGGATCGGAACCGAACGAGGAAAGTTTGTAGCTGAAGAGGTTAGCCATTTGCTAGATGCTGGTTTTATCAGAGAAGTTCACTATCCCATGTGGCTGTCCAATGTTGTCATGGTACAAAAGAAGAACGGGAAGTTCCGAATGTGTGTGGACTTCACCAACCTAAATAAAGCTTGTCCGAATGATAGTTTTCCTCTACCGAAGATTGATCGCATGATCGACGCGACTACAGGGTTCGAGCGTCTCACCTTCCTGGATGCTTATTCAGGATACAATCAAATCCCAATGAATCCAAAGGATGAAGACAAAACGGCATTCATCACCGAGCGAGGAACCTATTGTTACAAGGTCATGCCGTTCGGTCTCAAAAATGCAGGTGCGACTTATAAGCGATTGATTGATAAGATTTTTGAGACCTAGATAGGAGATACGGTGGAGGCATACATTGATGACATGGTGGTTAAAAGCCAGCATAAGGATGATCAATTGAAGCACTTGGAGGATGTGTTCGCATCCCTGCGATCGCACAAAATGAAGCTAAACCCAGAAAAATGCACTTTTGGTGTATCTTCCGGACAGTTCTTGGGTCACATAGTCAATAAAGATGGAATCAAAGCAAGTCCAGCACAAGTTCAAGCATTGATTCAGATGAAGGAACCTGAGTCCCCAAAGGAAATCCAGGTACTCACAGGAAGATTAGCAGCCCTGAGTCGGTTCATATCCAAATTGTCAGATATATGCAAGTCGTTCTTCGACGTCTTGAAGTCTAAGAAAACGATTGCTTGGGGGGAGAAACAACAAGAAGCGTTTGATCAGCTGAAACTCTATATGGCGAAACCACCAATCCTTATGGCACCCAAGAATCACGAGTCCTTAATTTTATACTTGGCAGTTTCTCCGAACGCAGTTAGTTCAGCGTTAGTAAGAGATGATGGGAATAGACAGTACCCAATTTATTATGCGAGCAAGACATTGCTTGAGGCCGAGAGAAGATATTCGAAGACAGAGAAAATCATCTTGGCATTGGTCCAGGCAAAACGAAAGCTTCGACATTACTTCGAGTCCCATCCGATCAGAATTCCAACCACATTTCCGATTAAAGCCATTTTGTCAAAACCTGACTTCTCGGGACGAACGACAAAGTGGTCGATAGAGCTGAGCATGTTCGATATTACTTATGAGCCACGAACATCTTTAAAAGGTCAAGTAGTGGCGGATTTCCTCCTAGAATATGAAGCAGCCGAAGATGAGGCTTGCGACGTAAATCCAAGGTGGTTGCTTTATGTAGACGGATCAGTGAATAGTCTGGGGGCAGGTGTGGGGATCGAACTAATATCCCCAGAAGGCACCAAATTGCAGCAGTCGATCAAACTGTCCTTTGGTAGTTCAAACAATGAGGCTGAGTACGAAGCCGTTTTGGCAGGGTTAAGGTTAGCAAAGGAGCTCCAGATCAAAGAACTGACTGTTTTCAGCGATTCTCAGTTAGTTGTAAATCAGATCACAGGAAGTTATAATACAAGCGAGGAAAGGTTGTTGCAGTATAAAAATGTCGTTCAGGAAGAAATGCGAAACTTTCAGGTAATCACTTTTAAACAAATTCCAAGGACAGAAAATCATGGGGCCGATCATGTAGCAAATCAAGCATCCTCAGCAGGAGACGATATGGTCAGAATAATTCCGGTGGATGAACTGTTCACTCCTTCGATCGGTAAAAAGAAGAAGGTATGCGTGATCTCGTACGAACCAAGTTGGATCGATCCAATCCTTGAGTATTTATTGATCGGCGTTCTACCTGAGGATCGACGAGAAGCAGGGAAAATAAGAGCAACCTCTACCAAGTATTCAGTGATCGATGGTTATCTATATCGCCGATCATCAAGTGGGACCTATCTACGATGTTTGACACCATCTGAAGCACAAGAGGTACTCAAGCAGTTGCACGATGGGACTTGTGAAAACCATATTGGTGGTAGATCATTATCTCATAGAGCAATAACACAAGGATATTTCTGGCCGTACATGATCCGAGACACAGAGGAATACGCAAGAAGGTGTGACAAATGTCAGAGACATTCACATATAATTCATCAACCAGCAAAGCTTCTCACAACGATGGCTTCTCCCGTTCCGTTCGCATGATGGGGGATGGATGCGGTCGGACCATTAACAAGGGCGGCTTCGAATCAAAATCATGTACTTTTGGCCACATATTATTTCACTAAATGGGTGGAAGTGAAGTCTTATGTAAGAATCACTCACACTCAAGTGATAGATTTTATTTTGAATCGTATAATCTACAGATTTGGAGTACCAAAGTACATAATGATGGACAACGGCACAAATCTGGACAATCAGTACATTCGGGCATTGCTGGACGAGTACGGGATCAATCAGAATTTATCATTTGTCAGTTATCCACAAGCAAATGGACAAGCTGAAATAACAAACAGAACGATTTTCGCCGGGATAAAAAGAAAATTGGAAGGGATCGAAGGAAAAGGACGATGGTTAGAAGAATTACCAAGGGTCTTCTGGAGCTATCGAACGACTCCTCGCAAGCCAACCGGGATGACCCCATTCGCTATGGCGTACGGAGTCGAGGCGGTAATCCCAATTGAGTTGGAAGTCCCCACAACAAGAACTCATCTATTCGATCCTGAACAGAACGATGAAATCTTAAAAATCGAAGGTGATCTCATAGATGAAAAAAGGGAAATGGCCTCAATAAGATTGGCAGAATATTAACAAAGGTTGATGAGGAGTTATAACAAGAAAGTGAAACCAATATCATTTCAAGTTGGCGATCAAGTACTAAGGGTGTTGGCTAGCAGATCAAACAAGCTGGATCCCACATGGGATGGGCCGTACACAGTAATAGAAGTGATCGGGAAAGGTGCCTACAGATTGGCTGATCAGGATGGAAAACAAATCGAACGAGCTTGGAATGCTATACACCTGAAAATGTATTTTCAATAAAATTTATGTTGATCATTTTATGATAAGATCCATTTTGAATCAATAAAGATATTATTCATATCTTCTCATATTTCTGTTCAAACTAATAAAAAAAAAAAAGGGAAGAAGGAAAAGCCCAAGTGAAAAAACTTGGCCAAAATACATAAGCCAACTAGGCAAAAGACCATCATGAAGATGGCACCAATTTCTTGTTTTCACAAAGACGTATATAGATACGCATAAAAAACGGTTGTGTTCAAAAGAACGCATAATCATGTTCAAAAATATATAATGCACAACAGTGCAATCTGTTTAGAAAATATCTATGCACCTTAGTGCAATCCTGTTCAAAAATATATAATGCACAACAGTGCAATCTGTTCAGAAAATATCTATGCACCTTAGTGCAATCCTGTTCAAAAATATATAATACACAACAGTGCCATCTGTTCGGAAAATATTTATGCACCTTAAGTGCCATCCTGGTCGAAAAAGTCAGAGCGAACCAGTGCTATTTCAAAACTTGTCCAAAAAACGCTCACCACGGGAGCATAAAAAACATAAATTGTTCAAAGATAGAAACTTCTAATCAAGAAGTTGGGGGATTAATATCATCGGTAGGCGGCTGCTGGCTCTCTGAAGCAGGAATCGAAGGCTCAACTGACACTTCATTTTCAGCAGCAACAGGCTCTGGTCGTTCGGATAAAATGATCCCATGCAAAATAAATTGAGCTAAATCTTTTTCATCTTGGGAAGCCTCAGGCTCTTCATATGGGTGAACGACTCGACAAGCAGCATCATGGGCGGCCGGATTATCATATGAACGGGCAGATGGATCCGATGACATTTGGTCAAAGCAAAATCTGAACCCATCATAGAACTTTATGTCAAAAATGTTCACATATCTCCGGTGCATGTCCATACCTCCCCTTCGGCAAATTTCTAAACTTGTCTTCAGAAAGGCGTTAGAAGTTTCAAGGTTATGGATTTGCTTATTCAGCTCAGCATTCCGATCAGATTCCTTCTTATGGAGTGGTGTGTTTTAAAATATTACTCGCAAGTGCACGAATCAATTGTAGTTTAGGTTATGCAAGAATGAGGTCGAACCCAAGGGAATGCTTTAAAGAGAACTTAATTAAACTCAAATTAATCTAAAACTAACCTAGTTTCTCAAAGTTTGTTTGTTGAAGTGATTTTTATACTAAACATGCAATATCGAAATACAAATAATTAAAGCGAGAATAATAGGGAGAAAATACTAAGGTATCGGAATCCACCACCACTAATCCATAAACTTCTAATTATTCCTTTATCAATTCCAATTTTAGAGTAGTAATTTAGAAATCAATCTTATTACTTTCTCAAGATTTAACAATAACGCACTAATGAATTAGATTTTCATGAAATAGATTTTCCTTCGCTTTAAAGTGTAAAATTCTAAGCATCCTATGTATGCAATTTAATGGATCACATAAGATCAAAGATTTTTACTTATAAACTCATCAAATCCAAGCTTGATTAATTGTGATAAGAATTCTTAACTACTATAAATATATGATATTTATAGTGAAATGAATTTAAAACAATTAATACTATGAAGCGAAAATCATAAGCATTTAAACCATACACATGGAAATTGATAAAAGACTAAAAGGAATTTATTTCATAAATGGTGGTTTCATCCTCAACCTTAGTTAAGAATTTAGTTACACATGCTTAAAAAGAAAATAACAAAGTAAGAACAATAAAACCCGGAATTGAAGATAAATTCTTCTCCTCTTTGGTGTCCTTCTTGCTCTCTTCCTTCTTCTTCCTCTTCTTCTTCAAGATGTATCCATATTTATAGAGAAATATTGGAATCAAATTACAACTTGTAAAGAGAAATGAAATATTCTTTTCTTTTCTTTTTCATAACTTTCCATCACATTTTGTTCTTTTTCCATGTGCATTTGAATCTTCCAACTTTCATCCATGTGCATTTGATTCATTTCTCACTTTACACCTATAAATGAAAGACATAAATGTAAATGTAATTTAATGACATTGAAAATGATTTATTAAACAATTTTATTATATAAATTAAGTTTTGTGCACTTATCATTATTATACTTCTAAATTAATTAAAATAAATAGTTTTACCTACTAACAAATATACATTTGGGGATAAAATATGTATGTAAAATGGACTTATCATGGAGTTTCTTTAAGCTCTCCACCTCAAGCTCCAAGATTTTATTCTGTTTTTCAGCCAACATGACGCATTTATCAGCTCGCAGGTATGCATCGTCAATGTTCTTTCTCTTATACTCTCCCATCTCAACAGCCTTACACAGAGCCAGAACATTGAACACAGACTGTAAAGAGAAGAGATGTTAGTAAAAAAAAAAAAAAAACCAAAAAACTTTGGTACCTCTAGAATAGAAACATGAGCCCTAGCCAGAAGCTCGTTTTGATCAATATATTGCTGAAAGAGTTCATCCTTGGGAGACCACATTCCACGAGCTAGAGCCATCAAGGAATCAGGATCGGACATTGCCAACGTTCGGCGATTCAGAACACTACCATCACTTTTCTCGAATTTGGGGATCCCGAAATTGTTCCAATATTTGCTTATTCTTGAATTCTCTATTTTCTTTTTGTCATTTATCTATTTCATTGCTTCTGTTTGATTTACAAAGGTTGATTCGTTCGGTATCATCGAACGGGTTTACACATAGTAATTAATAAATTTCTACTTGCTGACATCTTTGAGCTTAAGTTTCAAGGCAGAATATGAGAACACATTAAATTCTTAGAATATGGTTTTGATCAAAGTCTCTCTCTCTATATATATATTCCCGAGTTCACAAATTTCCATAGACACCAACAAGATGTCCATATTGAGATTAAAACTTCATTATATACAGTTAAAGCTAATCCAAGTTTGAATGATTCTGCTATGGAAGTTGTTCAACTTTGATGTCTCTCTCTCCTTGATGCGAATGTGAAAAAGAAAAATAATTTTGATAATAATAATAATATGTAACTGGATATTTTATATTCTCTATGTTTTATATTAATATTCAACTTTAGTTGCTTCACGTTATAATAATTAAATTCTTTGTCATGTCAA